>PVKS010032550.1:0-22455 GCA_004027875.1 Aplodontia rufa | reverse complement strand
TCTTGCTAAGTTGCTTAGGGCCTTGCGAAGTTGCTGAGGCTGGCTTCGAACTTGTGATCCTCCTGCCTCAGCCTCCCGAGCTCCTGGGATTACAGGAGTGCACCACTGTGCCTGGTTAAGGGAAGAACTTTCTAAATTGCACTCTGATCAACTGTGTGTTCACAAAGAGACCATGGGAGAAGTCATTTATTGCCTGCTTCCTGGCTTAAAGTCATTGCTGAATGACAATGGTTCTTTGTGTACTCCATTTGCTGCCAGTCTCTAAGCAAATATGTATGCATCTCGCAATTTTGGATCAACATCTTTGTCTTTTGCAATCCTCTTCCATCTAATTTCTTTTATTTTTGGTGAAACTAGACAAAATTTGTCAGAGGCAAGTATAAGTAAAGCATTGGTAAGTAGTTCAATAAATATTTGTTCAAAGAATGGTATGTTTGACAAATTGTCTTGGGGGTTTTGTTAGGGAACCAAAGTGTATGAGCTCCATGACAGTAATTTCGGTGGCTCCAAGGCTTGTTTTGCTTGTGCCAGGGAGAGCTGTGTTCCAGAGTTTTGAGGTTGCCAGGAGAGTGGCTTTCAGGAAAGCACAGCATTGTATTATCCACTGTTTTGAAAAAGGAAAAAGAATTGTAAAAAATCAAAAGGCAGCTTTGGACAAGGAACCAAGAGACCAAGGTTCTGGAAGCTGTTCAATAGCTATCTGCTTGACGTTGCTAAGTCAATCACTTCTTTGAGTCTCTGTTTTCTAGTTTTTAGTAAAGCAAGAGTGGATTAGTAGTTCTTAACCATAATGGATTTGTGAACTGGTATATGAACCTGATAGAAGAAGTCAACTCTCTCTTCTTAGTAATGCACATCTACACATCTACCCCAAAATCCAAATATTGTTTTCCTGGTCTCCCTCTGTAACCCATCCCTACACCTCCCCTAAATTAATACCCTACGGTCATGACCCAGATGATCACCATGATTGTCTCTGATTTTGAATGATAGAAATTTCAGAAATTGTAACTCCCAAGCTCTTAAATTGCATGACCTTAGGAAACTGTTCAGAAACTCTGTCCTAACTATATTTTAAATTTACAATGTGAAATATTTTTCCCTACTGTGAGCTCAATTATAATTGTTGATTCTTGGTGGTAATTTTTACATAGTAAAACAGAAAGTGTAGCATATTTTAAAATGGTAATGCCTGTAATATAGCTGGTTTGCCCCTTTTACCTCAAAAGATCAAGGAATTAATTTACTTTTAAGGGAGTATGTTTCAGAAACAACACAAATGAGTGAGAAATGACTGAGTAGGCCCTAACTCATGGGCTTCTCTGTTTCTTCCTCATCTGTCCCTCCCAGCCTTTGTCACCATCCCTCCCAGTGGCCCCAGCACCTCAAACTCAACCTGCACTCATCTGTGAGCATCTCTACAGGTTTGCAGGTCTAGTACTGCCCTGGATTTTATAGCACCCCCACCCACTGGGCCCAGGATGCTGCCACAACAGTTTGGCAAACAAATTGTTTTGGTTAAACCAATCAGGTTTGATCAATGGCACCACTTGTGTGGCCTTTACCTGCATTCAGCAGATGGCACTCCTACAGAGCTAGTGAGAGTCATTTCCAAGGGCTTCCAGGTGAATCTAAGTAGCTTATTTTGGAAAGAGTAAAGAAAGGCACTGGATCAATCTAGCACTTGTGCTTTAGAGCTCAAATCAGCAAACGGAAGCCACAGCATCTCTCTTGGGCCATGGGAGTGAGGACAAGAAAGCAAAGTAACTGCAGAGAAGTAAGTGCTGGTGACTGGAACAATTCCTCAGTAATAGGTATTAATCAGGGTAATGTTAGAATGGAATAATGTGGAATTCAATAGAAATGTACATTACATCCATTGGGAGCCAGATGACTTCATCACAGCTAATGTTATTACAATGAATATAAAAGGAATTAATGATTCACTATTTAGTTACTTTCCTCCCTTCCTCCAACACCTTTTCTTCAGCTTTAACAAACTGGTCTGGAGCCAACTGCGACATCAGTTTAGTAATGACTTTAAGCACCATTTATGCTGCTATCATGGCAATTTAAATTGTCACTTTCTATTAAAAGGTCTACCTCAGAACGGTTTTAAGTGAAAGCGTTCCACACTGACAGTGCAATTAAACAAGAAAAAAAATCCTTTCTTGGGATGTCAGTGCAAACGCATTTTAAATAGTGGTTCAGCAGCGCCTTGCTAATTTAAACTACAGTATTGCTTTCTATTAAAGAATAGAAACTGATTTGGGCTCCCCCCGCCCCTTGTACTCTGTGACAGTTTGAATTGGCACTGTGTCCCAGTCAGAGCCCTGATGTGCCAATGGGGTCCCTGAACCTAAAGTGTACCCCTCCCGAGGCAGGCATTAAACAGAAATAATTTCCCCATGTGATGGGAAGCTTCACCTTTCCCAGAATTTGCTTTTAAAATTGCCCTTTTCTGATCCAGAATGCCTTTTTCCAACCATGGTCTCATTTGCTCATCAGGGAGAGAGTTTTGAGTTTCGGGGGAATTGCTTTATCCAGATGACAACTTCCTGATTCAAAAATGGACAATCAGCTGGAGAGAAAATTTAGTGTGGAAAATAATTCTGAGTACAGGTGGGTGAATCTTTCTGTCTCTCTCAGGTTTCTAAGTTTAGATCTTGAGGTGGTTTCTGCATTTCCCCAATCTCTTCTTCAATTCAGCCAAGGAAAGACACTTCAGGCACTTTAGTCTTTGAATACATTTTAACACATAAACGGTAAGGGAGCACAAATGTAGAACATGCCAGTACAAAATAACACATTTTATCCACCTCACTTGTCTTCTGGGCTCCTGTAGCCCCAATAGTCCATAATTCACAGGCATTTGGCTTAGATAGATTCCAGCTATCAGAGAGAATAACACAATTACATTCTTAGGTGTTGGTGCCTTAAATTAGAAGTTGAAGAATATTTGAACAGCAGGAATGGCTGGCATTTTATTTTAATGGCCTTGAAGTGTTTCCAGCCTCTCTGACAGAACCTTATGTCTGAGGCACATTAGGCTTACGAGAAGTAAACGAAGCATAACATTTAAGTTGCTTCGGTTACATTCTCAATTGATATCGTTATTGCTGTGAAGGGCACCAAGATAGCATCTTGAGAAAAGTGTTGCAATGATGGGTATCGAGATGCAATTTTTTATGTCTACACAATTACATTTCTAACTTCACTATAGTCCACACTTGACTGCCAGGGAAAAGATGATCGATGTAAAGCAGTCCTCGAAAGAATAAAACATAAGCTGCTGGGATCGAAACTCATTTTATTTTACAAATTAGGCAAACTTTCTTTCAGTTCCATTTGTGTCTTCTTTGTTTCTGTTAACATAACAGATGTTTGTATTTAACTCTGGGGCAGCTGGAAACAGAAGTAATGGCTTGCTGATCTGGGGACTGATGGGGGCCAGGAAAGGGTCATCTGAAAAAGAAGTATTACTTCTGGAAAGATAGAGATGGAGGGAAGAAAAGAGACCCAGAGAGACTTTCTTTGGAACAAATCACAGAGAAAGTAGTGAAAATCAATAAAAATCTGGAGAGGGATGTATAAAGAGGCACACACAGGGAACACAGGGCAGGTTTTGTTTGTGTTTCTGTTGTTTTGGCTTAAAACAACGGAAATTTATTCTGTTGCATTACGAGTTGGAAGTCAAGGTGTCAGGATGGCTGAAGGCTCTAGAGGGAAAACCTTTCCTTGCCCCACCCTCACTTCCGGTGCTCACCAAGTCCTTGGCCTTTCTTGCTTTGCAGCTGTAGCACTCCAGTTGTGGCCTCTGTCTGCATGTGGCCATCCTCCCTCAGTGTGTGTACATGCCTCTGTGTCTGTCCTCTTCTATAAGGGCACCACCCATACTGGATACTCTGAGGTTCTGAGTGGCATTTTGGGGGACACTGTCTTTTGGACATAAATTGGAATTTTTCATTTTTCCTGGGTGAATTTGATCAATTTCTTTTGATCTGTTGCTCAGATTAGTGATATTTATTTTTATATTTTTATTTTTGAACAACCATACAAATTTTTAACAAAATAATATAAACTGTGTATAGTTTCTGGATACTAGATTTACCCCCAGGAGTGCCCCCCCCAATTTCCCACCCGTATCCCTCCCTTCCCTTACCCACAATATCTCCAAAAAAGTATTAGGCTGTATAGTGATATTTTTTTAAAAATTACTTTAACAGGATTCGTCTAGGATTTTAGCATTATAGGCTTTATTTTTTATTTCACATTATTGATAAAAGTAATAATAAGCTGGAGCAGTAGCTTAGCAGTTATGGTGCTTGTCTGGCATGCTCAAGGATGCAGGTTCAAACCCCAGCACCACGTACACAATTAAGTCTCAGAGCAATGAAAGCCACATGAAAAACTAAATAAAATTGATTCTGTCTTTCTCTCTCTCACTGTCACTCTCTCTCTTTAAAAAAAAAAGTAATTAATAAAAGTTTTGAATAGATTAGGTTCAACCTGGGGTGTACCACTCTTTTTTTTTAAAGAGAGAGAGGAAGAGAGTGAGAGAGAGAAAAAAAGAGGATAAATACTATTTATTGTTTCATCTGGCCTTTGTTTCTCTGACACTTAGTTGTGTATATGGTGCTGGGGTTTGAACCTGGGTCCTTGCACATGCCAGGCAAGCACTCCAACTGCTGAGCCACTGCTCCAGCTCTGGGCATACCGTTTTTTTTTTAAAGAGAGAAACAACTTTATTTAGTTTTTCATATGGCCTTAGTTGCTCTAACATAACACTTAGTTGTGTACGTGGTGCTGGGGTTTGAACCCGGGTCCTCGTGCTCACCAGGCAAGCGCCGAAACCGCTGAGCCACCGCTCCAGCCCCGGCATACCGCTTTTGATCTCACTCCTGATTAAAGTTCTTTAATCAGCTAAACAGTCACCTGCATCTACCATCATCCAGTTACGTGTCTCCTTCCTGTCCAAGAGACGTCCAATAACTATTGAAACACACACACAGAATATATAGCATTTTCCTAATTGATTAATTAGGAAATGTTTTTACACAAACCACAATGAGATACCTATTTGAACCTACTAGAATGGCTATACAAAGAAAAAAAAAGGAAAATAAATGTTGGTGAGGATGTGGAGAAATTAGAGCTCTTGGGCTTTTCTGGTGGGAATGGAAAGTGATGCAGCTGCTGTGGAAAATAACTTGGCAGTTGCCCAAAAAGTTAAACATACAGCCACCGCATGAGAAAGCAATTCTGCTCTTGGGTATACATTCAAAAGAACCCAGAACAGGGATTCAAACAGATATTTGTGCAGTAATGCTCATAGTAGCATTATTAATAATGGCCAAAATGGTGGACACAATCCAAGGGTCTAGGAATAAATGAAGTCATAAACAGAATGTGGTATATACATACAATGGAATATATTTTTTAAAACTTGTTTTTGAGAGAGGGACAGTGAGAGAGAGAGAGAGAGAGAGAAAGAGAGATTCAACTTTATTAGTTTTTCATGTGGCTTTCGTTGCTCTGACACTTCATTGTGTATGTGGTGCTGGGGTTCAAACCCACATCCTTGTGCATGCCAGGCAAGTGCTGTAACTGCTGAGCCACCACTTCAGCCCCCAACAGAATATAATTAAGCCATAAAAGAATGAAATTTTGATATATACCACAGCACACATGAACCTTGAAAATGTTATGCCTAACAAAATAAACCAGATGTGCAAGGCCAAATATTGTATGATTTTACTTATATGATGTACCTAGAGTAGGCATATTCATCAAGACAGAAGGTAGAACCAAGTTACCAAGAGTTGGAGAGGGGAAAGGAGAATTTATTGTTTAGTGAGTATAGACTTTTGTTGGGGATGATGGAAAAGTTTTGAGTATAGATAGTGGTGATGGTTACCACGGCATTTTGAATGTATTTTGTTATTTTTATTTTTTTTCCGTACTGGGGATTGAACCCAAGGGCACTTAACCACTGAGCTACATTCCCAGCCCTTTTTATTTTTTATTTTGAGACAGGGCTTTGCTAACTTGCTGAGGCTTCCCTCAAATTTGTGATCCTCCTGCCTCAGGCTCCTGAGTTGCTGGGATTACAAGCACAAGCCACTGTGACCCCTTTGGATATATTTAATGCCACCGCTGTAAACTTAATGAATGCTTAAAATAATAATTATGTTTATTTTGCCATGACGAAAATAGAAAAATGGCTATTAAACATTACGCTCCCCAAAAGAGATGCTTTTTCCAAAGACAGTTAGCTGGTATGACTTCAAATATGTACCCTGGAACCCTGGAGTTGCAAGAAAACTTCAAGGGAGTGAAACCTACATGCTTTATAGGTGAGGAAACTGAAGACGAGAGAGTAAAGTTGCCTGAGTCCATGTAACTAGTGCTAAAATCTAGGTTCCTCTAACTCCTTATTTAATGTTAATTCCATCACTCCATGTAGAACGTATTAAGAATTAACCCATGTGAATTCCTACTGGTCAACTATTGTGTGTGTGTGCGTGCACGCATGCATGTGATGGGGATTGAATCCAGGACCTTGCGCATGCTAAGTACATACTACATCTCCAGCCCTGGTTCACTATCTATTAATTCATGCTAAAACTGTGCTAGGGATCAATATCTGGCTCATCCATTAGTGGTTTCCAGAACCCATACTTTTCACTTAATGAAAGCAAAACTTGGAATACTGATCCAATTGTCCATGCTTTGGAAAGTTCAAGGTGGGGTTTAATGTCTCTTGTTTCTCTTTCTCTTTAAGTTCTGGCTGCAAAGAGAATAATCGGAGAAATGTGCAAAAACTGTCACCTGATTTATTACTTAAAAAGTGCTTTAATACAATAGCTCCTTAAATTAGTAAGTAATTTAATGTGGGATTGTAGTTTGGAGACACAGGAAGGATGCCAGGTGACGACAGAGGCAGCTGCAGGCCACAGAGCTCCAAGGCTTGCCAGCTACCACCAGATGCTAGAAAAGGCAAGCAAGAATCCTCTCCTGGAGTCTGTAGATGGAACATGGCCACACTGTACCCTGATTTCAGACTTCAAAGCATCCAGAAATGTGAAAGAAAAAAATCTCTTGTATTTTCAGTCACCCAGTCCATGGAATTTTGTTATAGCAGCTCGAGCAAACTGACACAATGGATACATGGGCTGTTTCTGCTGGAGATTCATTTTTTTAAAGAGAGAGAGAGGGACAGTGAGAGAGAGAGAGAGAGAAAGAGAATCAACTTCAACTAGTTTTTTGTTTGGCTTTTCTTGCTCTAACACGTCATTGTGCACGTAGCCCTCCGTGTCCCCACACGTGTAAGGCAAGCACCAAAACCGCTGAGCTATCGCTCCAGCCCCTGGAGATTCATTTTTAATATTGTGTATGTAGGGGCTCAGGAGATACGGCACTTGCCTGGCATGCACGAGTACGTGAGTTCAAACCCCAGCACCATGTACACAATGAAGTCTCAGAGCAAAGAAAGCCACATGATAAACTAATAAAAATTGACTCTGTCTCTGTCTCTCTCTCTCTCTCTCTCTCACTGTCCCTGTCTTTATAAAAAATCTTGTGTGTGTAGTATGCGTGAAATAATGCTTTTGGCCCAGTCAAGCTCATTATGTTGGATAATTCACAGGACAGACCTCCGACGCAGGTTGAATCATTCCCAGTTTTTCATCCTGAAGTCCAGAGAAGATAGCAAGGGGCCAAGTTAGGGTTTGAACTCAGGTTTTCTGATTCTAGGTTCAGCACTCAACAAACCACCATGCCAAGTAAGTAATTTACATTGGAAGAGACAGTTGGGTAAGATAGTGTATCTTTTCCTGAGAAAGATAATAACAATGACAGTAGCCTGTATTTACTGATTATTTCCTAAGTGTTAGGTGCTGTGCTAGCACTCTTTTCACAAGTGGAAGATACTGTTATATATTGATATACAACATCTTCTCTTCTTCCTTAATAGGAGAAACACAAGCTACCATAGTAGCAGTGATTCCAAATGAGAATCACAGTTCCCAGCCAGGGGTGATCAAGTGTCATAGTTCTAGGCAATACAATTTATGCAGAAGTTGTTATTGGGTTTCCAACGTGGATAGTTAGCTAGACCCCAGATTAATGCTCTCCTTTCATGGCCAAGAGATGCTGCTGGGAAATTTTGCCTATTCAGGGACTATATTTTATTTCTCTCCTTGCAGGTATGTGGATCTGTGCATATGGTTAGTAACATTTGGGCAAAAATACAGTACCTCAATGTTAGATACGACCCATAACCTTCTGACAATTCCCCGTGATCTCTCGCTTTCTGCTTCTGCTGACAGGGGGATATGAGAATGTTTAAATCGGTCCCTGCAGGACTGCACTGAGCAGAACTGCATCCCATTCTCTCCTTTTAACCCCCATAATCTGCTATAAATTGATCTTGGGAAGAGTGAGAAATAAACTTCTATTATAGTTTAGTCACTTTGTCTCCTTCCTTTTTCCTAGTAGGAATAGGGATGTGAAGGCTGAGGCTGCAGTAGCTATGTTGACACCATGAGAGAAAAATCATGGGAACTGCAAATACCTGAGTTCTGAAATCTTTGAGTACCTTTAACAAGGCTAGACTACCTACCTCTGCACTTCTTGGTGAGTGATAAAATATAATCTGCTGGTCTACAGAAGGCACTATTTAGTCACAAATTCTGTTGCTCACAATCAAGTAAATCTCACCCAACACCTCACAGGCTAGAGCTGTTAGCATTCTTATTTTATAAGAAATCAAATATTTTGTTGAAGTTCACACAGCTAATTAAGAGGCAGAAACCATGGTTTGAATCGTTAGACTACAAAGCCAAATATTAACAAAAATACCATATTGCTTTTACCAGTATTGCTTTTTCCTTGAATATGTCTATTATTCTATCTTGCATGACATCATTCCATTGAAACTTAAAGTCCTATACCCACGGGGCTGGAGGAGTGGCTCAGCAGTTACGACACTTGCCTGGCATGCGTGAGGATGTGGGTTTGAACCCCAGCACCACATGGTACACAAGGGAGTGTTGGAGCAATGAAAGCCATATAAAAAACTAAATAAAATTGTTTCTCTCTCTCTCACTGTCCCTCTCTGAAAAAAATCCTAAATTCATCCACTTATTTTTTATTCAGATACATTGATGGATCTGTTTTTATAGACTCAAGCACCAGTGTTGAAGGATAATGCTTTGTAAAACTGCACGTAAGGACAGAAAAACAAGCTGTTTCATCCCTATAACATTTAATCAGAAATATATCATTTGAACTTGCCATATTAGCAATAAAATAAGGCTGATCATACAACAAAAGAACTTCTTAGTGACTGAGTCATTTAGTCTAAAAAATGATTCAGTGGCAACAACTTAAAATAATCCATCAAGCCTTTGGGCTTAATATATACCTATTCTTTTCTTAATCAAATTCTCCTCTTAGAAATAATTTGTCTCCTGCTAGGCATGGAGCTACCATATGATCCAGCTGTCCTACTTCTCAGTACTTATTGTGAAGAATTAAAGTCATCTTATTACAATGATACATGCATACCCATGTTTATAGCAGCAAAATTCAAAATAGTCAAACTACAGAGCCAGCCTAGGTGTCCACCAATGGATGGATAAAGAAAATGTGGTATATACACACAATGGAATTTAATTAAGCCATAAAGAAAAATAAAATTATGGCATCTGCAGGAAAATGGATGGAACTAGAGATCATCATGTTAAGTGAAACAAGTCAAACTCAGAAGGTTAAGAGTCACATGTTTTCTCTTATATGTGGAAGCTAGAGAGGGAAAAAGAAAAACAAAGGTGGGGGTGGAATCCTAAAAATCAAAGAGAGATCAGTAGAGGAAAGGGACCAAGGGGTGGAAGACAGGGAGGGAGGGGATAAATGCTGGGGAATGATATTGATCAAATTATATTGTTATATTATATGCACTTACAAATATACAACAACACATCCCATCAGTAAGTAGAACTATACTAAGCAATAGAATATATGGAAAAAAGAAATAATGCCTCATGAAAATTGAAGGGACACCAGTAAACTAGAGGAACGGGACAAGGGGAAGAGCAGGTGGGTGAAAGGGAGGTACTGGGGAATGAAATTGACCAAATTATGTTGTGTGCATGTACGGATATGTACCAACAAATCCAATGAATATAATTATACTGTGCTAATAAAATTAAATAAAAGAAATGGTGCATTATGCATTGATGCTTAAAATATTCTTTCCTTGATCTAGTTCTTCTCTCTGTAATAGTAAAAGTACTTCTCTTCTTCCTTTCTTTCTTTCCCATAGGATGCCAGCTCAAAACTGGGCATCCTCCAAGAATTTAAGAATGAACTCCAAGCCTGGGATCCTCTGGATGTAAACTGGTTATAAGTGTCAGACAGAAAAGATACGCAGGAGGGGCTGAGATTGAATATGCCTCACTAGATAACTGGACTCCCTCAATGAATATATTTTGGGATGTCTACCTAGGTAAAAAGCCAGTGATTTCCCCATGACCAGGAATTGTTCCTCCAAACTTCCTTACCCATGTTCCCATTTTTCATGATAGTCCCCTTTGGAGGCGGAGTTCTGTATCTCATTGGCTACAGATAATTGTCCAGAGTTGAGAACTTAACAGCAACCAGAATCTCTTCCCCAGGAAATTTGGAAGTTCAATTCTGTGAGATTCAAACTGCATCTGGGATACAAGACAACAGACATATTAAAGCTCAGAAATAATGAAGGGTGGGGTTGGAGTGGTGGCTCAGCAGTTCTGGTGCTTGCCTGGCATGCGTGAGTACGTGAGTTCGAACCCCAGTACCACGTACACAAGAAAGTTTCAGAACAACAAAAGTCATATGATAAACTAAATAAAAATTGATTATCTCTCTCTGTCTTTTTTTAAAAAGAAATAATGAGGGGCAGGTATGCGGAAAGCCAGTCGCAGAGAGAGAGAGGAAGAAAGGAGGAGAAGGAGAGAAGGAGAGAAGGGGAGAAGGAGAGAAGGAGAGAAGGAGAGAAGGAGACGGAGGAGATTCTCCAACATCCCAAAAACTTGAGTTTGATTTAAATTCCATCCTAAATCCCACTGTGTAGGAGCTGCAAGTCCAGCAGCCTTATACAATAATGAATTCTTGTTTTGGTTAAGTCAGCTTAAGTTGATTTCTTGAACTTGTAACTGGAGCCCTAAGTGATACACATCATTAAGAGTGGCTTGAGGGGCGCTGGAGCAGTGGCTCAGCAGTTACTGCGCTTGCCTTGCATGCGCAAGTATGTGAGTTCAAACCCCAGCACTACGTACACAACAAAGTCTTGGAGCAACGAAGGCCATGTGAAAAACTAAATAAAAACATTATTTCTGTCTCTCTCTTTAAAAAATTTTTTTAAAAAAGAGTGGCTTGAGGGCTGGAAGTGTGGCTCAGTGGTAAGAGGCCCTGGATTCCGTCGATCCCCAGCACACCACACACACACATGCGCACGCGCACACACACACACACACACAAGTGGCTTGAATGACAAACATGTCAACCATAACTAATGGACATAGTGGACACAAGTCAGTAAAGGCTGACATTCCTCCCCTCCACCCCCAAAGCTGGAATCAACCCTGGTCATTCAGAGAAGGGTTGCCTCAGAAGTGGATTATATCCAGTTGATTCCTTCTGCTTCTCTCCCAGTTATTCATTCGTTGGTTTGATAAATGTTTGATGTGTTCCTATAATATGCCAGGTATGTCATCAGGAGATAGGGATACAACTGTAAATAACAGAAGATCCTTTTCCAGAGGAACCAACAAATAAATTAAGTAGCTACTGGAAAGGCAATAAATTTTATCTCTGTTATGACAGAGATAAAATAGCTAAGGCTTCTTAGAAGAGCAACAGTTAAGCTGAGACTGGCAGGATTCTCGAGGGAGTCGGCCATGCAGGGTGCCTGAGGCATGGTGCTGAAGGCCAAGGGAGCGGCTAGAGGAAATGCCCTGAGCAGGCGGAAGCTGTGGTACTGCCAAGCAGTCTACAGCCAGTGGGAATGGAGCTTGCTGGGGAAGAGGAAAGAAAATGGACCTGAACCAGGTTGCAGACACAAGCAGTAGCAGCCAGGTCCAGGAGGACCTTAGGAGCCATGATGAGAAGTTTGGATGTTACTCCACTTGAAATAAGAAGCTATTGAAAGGCTTTCAGCAGGAAAGTGGTTCATAAACTACCTTGTAAAATGATCCCTCTGGGTGCTGGAGCGGTGGCTCAGTGGCTACAGCGCTTGCCTGACGTCCTTGAGCATGCGGGCTTGAACCCAAGCACCATGTGCACAACGAAGTGTTGGAGTAACAAAAGCCACATGAAAAATTAAATGAAATTGATTCTCTCCTTTTCTCTCTCACTGTACCTCTCTCTTAAACAAACAAACAAACAACACCCCCCCAAATGATCCCTCTGGCTGTTGGGTGAGGAATGGCTTGGACAGGGTAAGAGCAGAAGGAAGGAGGCCAATACAGGAGGCTACGATAGCGTGGAAGAGGCAGGTGGCTGTGGGCTGGCAAGAAGTGGGTGAATGTGACTTATATGTCAGATTGAGCTGATTGACTGTAAAGGCAAGGAAAGGAGTTAGGTGTGAAGGATGGGGAAGGGAAGGATCAAGGAGGTGGCCAAGTAATTGATTTAATAAGAAGGTAGATTTGGGGACCATTCTTGAAATGGAAGATGCTGGGCAGATCCGGATGTTAAGAGTTTCATTGTTTCACAGTTTTGCTGATATGCCCCTGATGTAAGGTGAAGGGAGAAAGGGAGGACCATAATTCACTCAAACAGGAGACAATGCCTGCATTTCACGAGCTAGTCCACCAGGACAGTCTGAACTAGCCTGGGAGGGATTTGGTCTCTAACAGATGGTGTGGCCAGAAAATTAGGTTTGCATCCCCCTGGCGAGGTTGGGAGTGGGGTGGGAAGAGACTGCACAAGTGTGAGGCTTGCCAAAGATTTTTTTGTCACGGGTTAATTGTCATTGATGGAAAGGACAACAAACTTTTCAAAAGGCAGGTGACTGTAAAGTGAGTCAGCTTGCTGCAGTGCACATAAGTCCAGTGTGTGTACCCCACATCTTGTGTGGGGTTCAAAGGTTGTCTGTGGCTGTGATTCTCACAAAGCAGACTCTAACCCTGGCTGCACATTAGAACCTCTGGGGATATATATATATATATAATTTGGTACTGAGGATTGAACCCAGGGGTGCATTACCACTGAACCACATCTCCAGTCCTTTTTTTGAGACAGGATCTTGCTAAGCTTTTTAGGACCTTGCTAAGTTGCTGAGGCTGGCTTTGAATTTTCAGTCCTCCTGCCTCAGCCTCCCAAATCACTGGGATTACAGGCATGCGCCACTATGTCTGGCTCCGGGAGCAGTTTTAAACACTGCTGTTGGGAGTGGTTACGGTGTTTGCCCACCATGCGTGAGGATGCGGGTTTGAACCCCAGTACCACGTACACAACAGAGTATCAGAGCAGTGAAAGCCACATGAAAAACTAAATAAAACTGATTCTCTCTCTAAAAAAAGAAAAGAAAACAAACAAACAAAAACAACAACAAAAAAGCCCACTACTGCCTGACCACAGCATCATCTTTGGGAGTTGGAGTCGGTTTCAGTTACTAATTTTTTTCCCCAAAACTCTCTTCAGATTATTCCACTGTGGTGTGAAAATCACTGGTAAAAAGCAATTTAGACGTAACTCGTGACATTTAATAATGGCCATTTTGATCAGCCGTTACCCTTCGAGCAATGATTCTAAACCAAGCAATACCTTGAACTCAGAAAAGGCACAATTTGTCTTGATTTTCTTGAGTGCTTTTTCATACCACAAGATATTAAATGTGTCCATCATTCAATGCCAATTTTTCATAGGGAAATTTCCCTAAAGCAAAACTCACCAGCCAACTCATGTCCAAACTACCCACTTGGTTGATGGCTTAATGTGTGACTTTTCAGCTGATTGAGCCTACTAGAGCTGGAACCATCTCCAACCGTGAAAAATGCACTTGCTTTTCTCACCACTGTGTCAAATGGCAGCTCCTGGGCTGGCTCTGTTTGGAACACTCAGTGGATTGCGAAGCCAGCTGTTTCCACTGTCGGGCGTTTCACACGGCTTGGCTTAGGTCAGAAGCATGTTAATGGGAACCCTGCAGCCGCTCAAGTATGAAATTTCCTGATTAAGGAAATGAGAGGAAATAAGTCATTAACTAGCACCTACACACAGTGCCCCAACTTGAGGAGTTCTTTTTTTTCTCTTTCTTCAGGAAAATGAAAAACAGAAGATGCTGCTGTTACAATTCTCTGAAATAAGTGGACAGATCCAAGGATAAACATTTAACAGCTGTTTTGGAACTGATTCTGGGAATAAACAAAAAACTGTGTATGATTTCACCACAGTTAAAAAGCACAGACCCTCTGCGATTTTCACATGGTCTATAGCATGCAAGCAGAGCCAAAGAAATCATGCCAAGAAAAGACAATGACAAAAGGGGAGGTTTAATCATCATGATGGTTGTAATTAGAATTAAATGTAAACTTGAGAAGAGGATTGCTTCACTCTGGTAAGAAGGCCAAGGCATCTACAGCAAGTGGACCAAAGGCTGTTACTAAATTTTTCTTCTTACTCAAAGAACTTCAACTTACTTATTATCACTATTTATAAAACACAGGAAAAGAAAATAATGTTATTTTGATAGTATGGGAATTCCTCTTAAAAATTGATTCCCTCCTTCTCTCTCCCTCTTGCCTTACATTTTCACAAATAAGTCTATTTTTTATTTTACTTTTTTAAGAGAGAGGGAGAGAGAGAGGGAATCACTTTTTTAATTGAGTTTTTCATGTGGCTTTTGCTGCTCCTACACTTTGTTGTGTTCGTGGTGCTGGGGTTTGAACCCAAGTCCTTGCGCATGCCAGGCAAGCACCGTAATCACTGAGCCACCGCTCCAGCCCCACAAACAAGCCTGTTTAAAGTAGAATCTGAGATGGCAAGGAGTCTAAGTATGAGCAGGGCTGCCTGCATGAGATGAGGAAAGGAATTTGTATTTTGAATGAGAGAGAGAAAGAGAGAAGAGGAAGAAGGATGAAAGGAGGAGAAAAGAAGAGAGAAGAGAAAAGTAAGACAAGGAGAAAGTAGAGTGAGCAAAATAGCCAAAGGCTGTGGGGTATATGGTGTAAGCCCCCAAACTTTAGCAAAGTTCTAAAGTCACAAAATACGTGTAGCGTGGGGAGGGTTGGCGATCTTGTGCAACAATGGGGAAAGGGTCTGACCTTTGGCAAGAGAAGGAATCAAGAACACATGGAGGACAACAAATTAGGACCATGAAGTAGAGTCAGGAATTTGCAGAAATTGTAGGGAGGACTGTGGATCCTCATTGTCTTTGACACTTGGGGTTTCAGCCAAGTTTACCTAAATCTCTGAAGGCCACAGAGGCTTCATCTGGGATCTATTTGCAAGAATTTGGAGAAATTTTTTTTATTTAAAGTTACATGGCTGTGAAGACATGCAGTAGGTTTTCAACGAGTGCTGTGCACTGTATTTTTTGAGTCATACCTGTAATGATTATCAAGTTTCTATGGGACATGTGATTCCCTAATGCACTTTCCAATTCTGGCTACATTAGGTTTCCATCTAACGTCAGGCAGTATTTCATCTGACCAGCCACCATCAATCCGTCCACCTATTAACTTAGCAAGCATATTGAGCAATTTCAATACTAGGCACCTGGGATAAAAAAATAGGCAAGATGTAGAACTTGATCTCAAAGAGCTTGGGCTAATGACAAAAGTGGTGAGTTTAACGAAGCCCCTGCCTCAAAAAAAGATATGTCCAAGATTTAGCCCCTGATACCTACAAATGTGATTTCATTTGGAAACATGGCCTTTGCAGATGTAATCAAGTGAAGGATCTCAGGATGAGCTTTAAATCTGATAACAGTGTCCTTATAAGACAGAAGATGAAGGGACACGCAGAAGAGACAGCCATGTGAAGATGGAGGTAGAGAAACTTAAGCATCTATAAGCCAGGGAATGGCAAGAGTTATCAGCTGCCACCAGAAGCTAGGAGAGAGGCATGCAACCAATTTTCCCTCAGAGCCTTCAGGGGAACCAATTTGGCCAATACCTTGATTTTGAACTTCTGGTGTCCAAAACTGTGAGAGAATAAAGTTCTGCTTTTTCAAGACACTCAGTTCATGATTATTTGTTACGGAAACCCGAGGGAACCAATGCAGCAACTTATACCAAAATAGGTAGGTTCTAGGTAGAAAGGAGTAAATGCTTCATCAAAGGATAAAGGGTCCTTTTTATCTTTTTATACAATTCAGAAGGAATAAAAGCTGACAAAGTTGGCAGGAGTGTAGAAAGGGAAGCAGTTCAGAGAAGGTTTCATGGTGTGGCAACATTTGTGAAGGATCTTGAGGGAAAATAATATGATTTTGACATTCAGAAATGGCGGTGTAATAAATTGATCACATGGTTCCAGCTAATTCCCCGTGTGTTTCGTATAGAAGAACATCAGTGTGGTTACCAAGGAGGCAGACAGCGCCCTCTCGTGGAAACATGAAAACACTCCTGAACTGTATCCTTAAATGCTTTTTTGAAGTATAACTGATACATACAAAACAGCACATATTTAAAGTGTATAATTTGATGAGTTTTTAAACACCCAGGATACCATCATCACAATAAAGGTAATAGACATATTCAACACCTCTCAAAGTTTCTTTGTGCCCCTTTGTTTTTGTTTTGTAGTAAAAACACTTAACATGAACTCTACCTCCCTAACAGGTTTTTAAGGGTATGATATCATATTGTTAACTATAGGTACTACGTTGTACCTCAGATCTCTAAAACTTATGCAACTTGAATAACTGGAATCCCACTCATCGAATAGCAATTCTCCATTTCTCCCACCTCCCAAAGCCAGCAACTGCTGTTATATTCTCTGCTTCTACAAATCTATTTTAGATAGCCCAGGCTATGCTGCACACTGGGGCTATTCTCTCCTCTCTGAAACTGTATTCTTGCCAAATGTCTGGGTCCAGTGAGATATCATGCATGGTAATTCACATTTTATTCCACACTGTGATGCTGAGGGAGGATGGACCGAGGAGAAATTTCCCCAAACTCTGTTATTCTCCCCTTGTAGCCTAGAGACTGGTCAAGCTTGGGGAGACAGTGTCCTGGCTTCTTTTCCCTGGGTCTTACCTGATCTCTTCCAGGTAAAGGATTCCTCCAGAGAAGAAGGTACACCCAGCTCCATCTGACTATTCTAAGGGGTTGGGGGGCAGTGAGAATCCATGCAGGAGAAGAGAACTTTGATCTCTCTATTCCTCTGGTTCTTCTACAACTTCCTCTGAGGTAGAAGAAGAATGAGGGACCCATTGTATCACTTTTCCCCAAATCCCACAGACATTCTCCCTAAGACTGAGGGTAGAGGCCAATAGCAGAGGGCTGGACGACTACAAAGGAAAAACTGCATTACATTTAATATCTCACTTTACCCTCACAAACAGTTCTATATGTTAAATATTTTTTCTCCACATTTTATAGTTAAAGAAACTGAAGTTCCAGAGAAGACACATGACTTTTCAAAGACCACTCCACTAGTGAGAAATGGGTTCAGGGAGGAATGATTTTTTAAAGTCGATATAATTTACATATCAGAAACTTCACACTTTTAAAGTGTGCAATCTAGTGTTTTTTAGTATATTCACCAAGTCATGCAATCATCACCACTATCTAATTCCAGAAAGTTTTCACTACCCTAAAAATGAATCTCTGTGTCCGTTGGCAGTCACTTCTCATTCTCCCCTCCATCCAGCCCCTGGCCACCACTGATCTCTTTTCCGTATGCACAGATTTGCCTATTTTGGACGTTTCATATAAACAGAATTATATGATATGGAGCCCTTTGTGTCTGGTTTCTTTTACTTAGCATTTTTTTGTTTGGTTTGTTTTTTGTTTTTAACTAGATACTGACAGTGAGAGAGAGACAGAGAGAAAGAGTGAATCAATTTTATTTAGTTTTTCATGTGGCTTTCTTTGCTCCCAGACTTTGTTGTGTACGTGGTGCTGGGGTTTGAACTCGCATCCTCGTGCATGCCAGGCAAGCGCCATAACTGCTGAGCCACCACTCCAGCCCCTCATGTTTTCATTCTTGGGTACATATCTAGTGGAATTGCTGGGTCATACAGCAACTCCATGTTTTAGCTTTTTTTGTATGGTACTGAGAAACAAACCCAGGGCCCTGCCCATGCTAGGCAAGTACCCTTTCCATTGGGCTCTATCCCTAGGCCTGTTAGAACTTTTTGCATATCTGTCAAAGTGTTTTCCAATGCAGCTTCTCTATTTTACATTCCCACAAGCAGTGTTTGAGTGTGCCAATTTCTCCACATTCTCATAGGCAAAAGTGATTCTAAATCTTTTCTTCTTCCCTACTTTGCTTTTGTCCTTAAATATCTCTGTGTGTATATGTGTGTGCATACCCATACAAATATATTTATATATCTATATTATCTATATCTTCTATCTATATATCATCTATCTACCTATATATCATCTATCATCTAACATCTGTTTATATCTATATCTCCCACTAAGTATGAGGCACCATAACTAACACTGGTGATTCAGAGATAAAAATGCTATCATCTCCATTCTTTAGGAATGCTTAGTCCAGGGGAGACAGTAACATTATTTTTGCACAGCTGTCCCACCCTCAGGTGTCAATTATTACAGAATATAAAGATTAACTGTAAAACTTCATGTTAATAATTTTAATTTTTTCTGTACTTAGAATGACATGAAATAGCAAAAAAAGCACCTTGGTAAGTAGAGAGAAAGAGGATGAAAGAAAGGAAGAAGCTCTGTATGTTAATAGTTATAATGGTGACTCATTTCTTGATTTTGAACAAGGGAACCCACATTTTCATTTTGCACTGGGCTCCACAAATCACGCAGCTGATCCTTCACTTGGCAGAGCCACAGAGAGAGAGAGTGCTACAAAATTATGGTGGCAAAGGGTATGGATAAAGAGAAGGGTGAAGAATCAGGCCTTTGATGTAATTTTCTACACTGCATTACATAGGCTGGGACAGGGCGGGAATGGAGACTCATAGCTCTCATATCTTTAAAGTTTCTTCTTGAGAGTTATAAAAGATGGTGTTGGATTTAGCATGGATAGTTAACATACTTTGGTCTGTTTCAAGTTTATAAATGAGATCTAATTTGGATTCAATTGCTGTTTTATCTCTCAACTTCAAACGATGGAAAGTCTTAGCTGATCTTGCTCACTTCTGACATCATTAAGAGGGTTGTTTTTACTAAGGAGTCCATAAATTACTCTGATTATATAGCCCCTTAAATTTTAAGGAAGTCAAGATTGCAGCCATGACAGAGAAAACTAGCCAGGGAAAAGAATATGCCCTCATGTCTATTACATTGATAGTCACCGCTTCAAATAAAACTTTTTTGGTTTTATTTTCTTTTTGTTTCTTGATCCAATTTCTATCATTTGTGTTATAAACAAATTTATATTTGGTGGAAAATGCAGACTTCTACTCAGTCACTTCCTTTCTTTTAAGAAGTCCCCTTAGGTAGTAACTAAAAGACCAAAGACTGGAATCCCTATCTCCACAGAGTCTATTGTACTTGAAAGGAAAATTACATTATCTTTTTATGAACTATGAAGTCATTTTTGCAAATATCATTGGGAGTGATATATATGTATTGTTTTTATTTTTCTTTTCACTTTGCAGACATAAAATTCTGTCTGGCCGAAACATTTTATTTTATTATTTTGGCAGTGCTGGGGATTGAACCCAAAGTTCACACACGCTAGGGACTCACACATGCTAGGCAAGGACTGTGCCTCAGCCCAAACTAAAAAATGTTTAGTTTGCTCTGAAAACATTATCATGGATAATTTTCAGGACTCCAAAAAAGTTGTTTGTTGGCAATTCTATTAACCATTAGACAAGAAATTAGAGGAAACAAACTCGCTGTCTGTTTAATTCAGCTCTTCAAAAGAGTTTCACTGAGGAATATGTGTTTCCATCCCAGACATGATTAGCGGATGGTTAAATTACAAGAGGAGGGAGAATTAACATTTTGAATGAAAGGGTATATAACGAGAGAGTTTGAGGTGGAAGAAAATTACTCCCAAATAGAAGAGAATTTTGAACAAGAGAAAAACTGGTCCAGCTATTCATGTACATTATAATTTGGGCTCCTCTTTAGTTCTGGCTGGTCTTTCTTAACCTACTGAATGCTTCTTCAGCTTTACTGTCCAGAGTTTTGATGGTAAAGGTAAAGATACATTGCTCAGAGCCTCCAAGAGGGTATGCACATTGCTCAGTGGCAAAAGAGCAGGCTAAAGCTGGTCTCTCCTCTCTCTCTTTTAAAGAAAAAAAATTTTTTTAGAGAGAGAGTCAATTTTATTTATTTATTCATCTGGTTTTTGTTTTTCCAACACTTAGTTGTGTACATGGTGCTGGGGTTCAAACCTGGGTGCTTGTACTTGCCAGGCACGCACTCTACCCCTGAGCCACCGCTCCAACTCTCTCTCTCCCTCTTTTTTGGGGTGACAGGTGCTAGAAATTAAATCCAAGGCTTTGCACATGCTAGGAAAGCTCTCTACCACTGAGCCACATCCCAAGCACCTTTATTCTCTTTTTTAAATCTATGTTTTATTGCAGTAAAAAACACAACATAAGATTTACCATCTGAACATTTCTAAGCGTACAGTTCTGTACTATTAAGTATACTCTGATTGTTGTGCAACTGATCTCCAGAACTTTTTCATCTTGCAAAACAGAAACTCTACATCCAGTAAGCACTAATTCCTCATTCCCTTCCCCTCAGCCCTTGGCAACTATCTTCCTTCATTCTGTTTTTATGATTTTAACTACTCCAGATACTTGGTATGAGTGGAAACATACAGTGTTTGTCCTTTCGTGACTGACTTATTTTATTTAGCATAGTGTCCTCAAGGTTCATCCATGTTGTGACATGGGACAGGATTTTTCTTCCTTTTTTTTTTCTTATTGTACCAGGGATTGAACCCAGGGGTGCTTAACCACTGAGCCACATCCCAGCCTTTTTTTTAAAAAATATTTTATTTTGACACAGGGTCTCACTAAGTTGTCAGGGCCTTGCTAAGTAGCCGAGGCTGGCTCTGAATTTGTGATCCTCCTGCCCTCAGCCTCCTGAGCCTCTGCAGTTACAGGCGTGCACCACCACACCCAGCTCTAGGATTTCTTTCTTTCTCTTTTTTTTCCTTTTAAATTTCCTTTTCATGACAGGGCTGCAAGTGGTTCTGGTCTGTGGGAGATGCATTTGCTGAGGGCCTCCCCCGACAAGGACAGAAGGGCCTTGAGGGGCTACACCCCGGGAGAGGCAGGCAAAACTCTAGCTAATTACTCATAGAAAGTCTAAGAGGTGAAGGGAGTCATCTAGGGAAACAGGTCAGGTCAATATGAGACAGCCTCTTTGGGACTTGATCCCACTAATGAGGTGGTTAGCGAAGTCATTGAAAACTCTCTGGGGCAGGATGCTGGAATATCTTTTCCATTTATCCATTCATCCTCAAATACTAATGAAATGTTTAGCATCTGCCAGGCAGGGGACAACTAATGGGAGCTTCATAGCCATTGTGGCAAATCCACACTTTTGGAAAGGTGACGTGGTTAATGGTCTGTGAGAAATTTTGACTGCAGAGGGTGGACTGGCAGACAAAGACTCTCTTCTGGGTCTCAGGTGGACCAGTCTGAGCTGGATCTTCTACATAACTTCAGATGGGACCTTTACGGTTGAGTGACCCTTGCTAAAAGGGATGTATCCTACAGTGAACTTCCTAGGTGTGGGCTGTCACCTCAAGATCTGTGTTTGGAAGGAATGAAGCTAAAATCCAGTGTTTGCATCTGTTCAGAAAATCTGGATGTTGGAAAAGGCATAATTGAAATCCAGGTGCTATCAAAGGACACTGGCAGATGCAAAGCAGAATCAGTGTGTCCTCAAAATGTCAGAGTAGGGGCTGGAGCGGTGGCTTGGTGGTTATGGCGCTTGCCCGGCATGCGCAAATACACAGGTTCAAATCCCAGCACCATGTAAATAACTAAGTGTCGGAGCAACGAAGGCCATGTGAAAAACTCAATAAAAATTGATTCTCTCTCTCATTGTCCTTCTCTCTTAAAAAAAAGTCAGAGTAAACTCTAAGAATCTTCTGGTGCATTCATCCATGAACAACAAAAATGATTCCCTTGGTGACCTATGCAGCTGTTCAAGGGCAGAATGTCCTGGTTCATGTGGATCTGGACCCCTCAGATTAATGTCCCACAGGATCAGCTTGACTGCCTTTGTCTAAAAGCAGAGTCAAAGAAAGTCAAAGAAAAACAGCAGCTCGGGAGGCTGATGC
>PVKS010032549.1:0-22461 GCA_004027875.1 Aplodontia rufa | reverse complement strand
CACCTCAGGTCCAAAGGATTGGAGCTGACTGAGTATAGACTGGATCTTCTAAACCTGTGAGCCAAAAACCAATCTTTCCTCCTCCAAGTTGTTCTTGTCAAGTATTTTAGTCACAGCAATGCAAAACTAACATAACTATGTAAATTAATAAAACTAAATATTTTTCAAGGAGAAAAAATACATATGTATGTATGTATGCTCATGTATGTATGTGTATTCACACACATGTATAGTAAACATTTTACAGTGAGTGCTTATGTGTAGGGAAGGAGAATAGCAGTGTGGCTAAAGGTAGAAAAAAAGAAAAGAAAACAGGAGAGGAAACTTGTAAAGTTCAGGGATGACAGTCTGTCATGGATAACACCCTGAACCCCTGACTATAACAGAGACAAAAGAACGAATTTTTGAGTGAGTTAGACTTCTGTTTAAGTTCCAGTTCTATCAGCTTGTATTCAAAGCTGGGGTAATAATAATCCTTCCTTAAAGATCTTTGTGGGGATTAAATGAAATAACATGTGCCAAATACTTGGCATGGGTACCTGCTACATACTAGGGCACTTGCTAAAAGTGAGCTGGTGTCATTATCATCAACAACAGTAGAATAATCCCTTTGTTAGCATTGTCACTGAGAGCATTTTATCTACCAGAATTCTTATCAAATGAGACCCTGTCTCAAAATAAAAAATAAAATAAAAGATGCTGGTGTCGTAGCTTAGTGGTAAAGCACTCTTGAATTCAATACCCAGTACCAAAAAAAGAAAACAAAAAAAAAAAAGGAATGATGGCACATCAAATGGCTAAAATTCTCTGCATAGTATAGGAGTGAAGAATTAAAATTCTGGTGGCAATGGGAAGTAAGAGAAAAAGATCCAATCTGGGGAAAATTCAGAGGAGAGCCTAGAATAAAGAAATATTGGGCAAGTACCCAGCGCACAATACCAGCAACTCCAGAGACTGAGACAGGAGGACCAAGGCAAGAGGAACACAAGTTCAAGACCATCCTCTGCAACTTAGCAAGACCCTGCCTCAAAGTGAAAAATAAAAAGAACTGGGGATGTTGCTCACTGGTAAAGCATCCCTGAGTTTAATCCCCTGTTTTAAAAAATAATAATAAATAGCTGATGGGCAAGATATTTATTCTTTTTAATTTTTATTTTTTAATTCTAGCATGGAACTCAACCCACTGCAATTCAATTCTCAGGACTATGTCCCCACCAACCTCACTCTTCTCTTTTCACTCCACCAATCTCTCTTCAAACCATTTACATTTTAAAATTTTTTTTAAAATTAGTGTCCTGTGGATACACCCAATGCCAAGACCCATCATGCCACATCTGTGCATATCCATAAGAAAGTTCAGAAGGGCAGGATATTTTTTGAGTCAAATTTTGAGCCCTGTATGATAGAACTCTAGAGCTGATTTCGGAGATTTCCAGGGAAGACTGTATGGCACATAAATTTTGGGTCTAGCCAGATTTCTTCTGGAATTTAGGAAAGAGTCTTAGACCTGTGTTCTAGAGTGATGAGGAGTCAAATTAGAGCTCACTGTACAGATCAAGAAGAAAACTAACAAATGCATTGCTTTTTTTTTTAAGAGAGAAGGACAGTGAGAGAGAGAGAGAAAGAGAGAGAATCAATTTTTTTGAGTTTTTTCACATGGCTTTTGTTGCTCTGACACTTAGTTATGTACGTGGGTGCTGGGATTTGAACCCATGTACTTGTGCATGCTGGGCAGGCGCTGTTAACCACAGAGCCACCACTCCAGCCTCTGCATTGCTTTTTAACATTTTTATTATTTTTGTTTTTTCAGTATTGAAGCTTGAACCCAGGGGCATTTTACCACTGAGCTACATTCCTAGCCCTTAAAAAAAATTTTTTTTTGTTTGTTTTATTTTGAGGCTTGAACTCAGTAAGTTTCCCAGACTGGCCTCGTACCTGTGATCCTCCTGCCTCTGTCTCCTGAGTTGCTGGGATTACAGGCATGTGCCAGTGCACGCTGGCCACCTGCACTGAATTCTTATACTGGGAAGTGGCCTGTAGTAAAAGTCAGACCTTGGGCAGGTTGTTGTGAGATGGGGAGCCCCCACCCTGGCCCAAGATGAGAAGCCAGGCAATGTGTAGGGAAGCCCAGAAGCACTGCCTCACCTGGGCACTCTTAAAGTAAGCAGTTGATCATCTCTGCTCCTAGTATCTAGTTCTTCTCTCCCTCCCCTGCTCCTGGGTACCTTTTCCAATGCTTCCCTGCTTTTCAGACCTACATGACTATCTATTTTATCAAATACCCAAATATCCTCAAAGAAGGTTCTGAAGTGGCCAGCATAATTTAAATGACCAGTCCCCAAGATGGAATCACATTTTAACAAGGACTTACACATTAAGCAAAAATACGGAAGAATTTTCAGAGTGGAATGTTAGGCATCAACAAAAGGGGAGGGTGTGTTATACAATGTGCATATTCCAGTATGTAGCAATGAATCCCACCATTATGCACTAATAAAAAATATAGGAAATAAAGGAGAAGGATGCTATCTTAATAGGAGTTGACAATGTCTGGTAACTGATCTCCTTCCTACCAGAGTTCCAACTGAAGGAGGTGCCCTGGTTCTAAACAGTCAAGATGAAGACAGGAGAGAGTCTAAGCAGATACACTATCAGGTTGGAAACTTCATTAAGAATTTACATGAAAATTCAGGTTCCTTGTTGCTCAGGTATGGTCACATGGCTCAGAGAGCACAAGAAGCAGAGCCAGGAGGTTGGATCTGCAAAATTTCCGAATGTCTCATGCAGGGACTTCTCTGCTGCAGGTTAGGAGTCCTGGGTCTCCGACGTGGTTGGGGAGGGGTTGCAGGAAGAAAAGAACAAGTAAGAGGAGGTGCCAGGAGGTGAGGTCGTTAGGGTGAGTAGGAAAGAAGACTTTCTGAATTTCTGAGGGTTTAAGTTTTCAGGAAGGCAAGAAGAGGGAAGCACATTACACTTCCATCTCTGGGGGCAAGGGAGTTCGGTTGGTAATAAGTTTATTCTTTTTTGGGAGAATGTCAGTTCCCAGGCAAGGGACTCAGCACTGACCTTCCTAGACCTTGCATCAATGTCTGTCGTCAGGGAGAAAGCAGAAAAAGCCCTAGGTGGACCTTGTGGACAGGAGGATGTGTTTTCCTCAATTGAGAATTATAGGGTTGGCTGATGGGGAGGGGATGGAGCAGAGTGGAATGTTGATTGGAGCCTGAAGATGTCACTATTATGTAACCTGCTGGAGTCTGGGGTTCTTTGAGACTCTCTTGTGCTTTAGAGAACACAAGTTCTGCTTGTTCTCTGTATAGAAGTCAGGGTTGGCCTGAGTTGGGAAATGGTTATCAAGGTGGTAGATGGGGACAGATAGCACCTGATGCTTGGGATCCTGGAGGGTGACACATATTCAGCCTGACTCCTGCTCTTTAGTCCACCATCTTGGGGAACTAGGAATGGGTGGGAGAGACAGCAGTGTCTCCTAGTACTCAGTGATCACCATTGGCCACCTTTTCTCTTTCTGCCTACCATCATGCCAGTACCTTACCCTTCTGCAGCTGCTACAGGCAGATCCATCATGTGGGCACTGACAGCCCTCCTGCTCCTGGGTGAGTCTTTAATGAGGCAGCAAAAACAGGACTTTGGGTGGTAGAGAAGAGGTTGGGGCAGGGTGTGTGGGATAGGGGAGGTGGCCATTCAATGCTCAGATTTCAAATGTTCATTATCTATTTTTGGAGGGGGTAAGAGAAGGTTTTTGCAATGCTGGTGTATCTAGGGGTAGAAAAAACAGGCTTTGGCGTTGGGGATTTAACTCAGTGGCAGAGCTCTTGCCTAGCATGCGCAAGGTCCTGAGTTCGGTCCTCAGCCCTGAAAAAAAAAAAAGAAAGAAAAGAAAAAACAGGCTTTGATACCATTGGTCTATCCTTTGGTCAAAAGTCTTTCTTTCCTCTCATCTCCAACATTTTCCTCTTTCCTTCTTTCTTGTTTTGCAGTTCAAAGCAGTGGGCAAGCTGGTGAGTCTTAATGCATCCCTCAACCTAATTTTCTAAAGCTTCCACTCAAAGTGATCTGCTTGGGTAAATTCCCCCACTTCTTGGCTGTTCCAAGACAGTGTCTCTTTTTGCTCTTTTTCAATTCCTGTAACTAAGTTTGCTTGCAATCACTCAGAAATAGGTGCTGATTGATGGACTGATGCTTTCTAGCCCAATAAACGTGGGTATGGGTTAGTATGTGAGCAGGGTCCTGGAAACTGGGTTTTCTAAAGTTTCCCAATCTCAGGACACATCTTTGGGTGCCTCACCTTGGTTCTTTTTCCCATAATTCCCCCTCTCCTATATCCCCCCACCAGCTACACTGGAGAAACCTATATTGTCTCTACACCCACCCTGGACCACGATCTTCAAGGGGGAGCGGGTAACCTTGCGGTGTGATGGATACCACCCTCTGCTCCTGGAGCTCCGGCCCATCAACACTCTCTGGTATTTGGGTCACCTACTCCTGCCTTCCCACAAGAAGAGTATTGAGGTACAGACACCAGGGGTGTATCGGTGCCAGACATGGGGAGCACCTGTCAGTGACCCCATTCATCTCTCTGTATCTAATGGTGAGTGGTCTGAGTATAAGGAAGATGGGCACATGGGCCTCCTCTGGTGATACGGCTCCATGGGGGAGTGTACTGGTCCATTCCCAAGGGGCAAGGAACAAGGGCCACACTGCGTCTCTGGAGTAGGCAGGGGCCTGCATGGTGCTATGAAATCTTAGCCTGGTAGAGAGATGAAGTAAGGTTTGTCTGGCTCCAAAGTCACAGTGTGAGACAAACATTTCTGTTTCTCAGATCTGCTCAGAAGAACAGAAGCTTTGAGGACCTGGAATACTGGATGGAGAACTCTGGGGGGATGGGGAGGAAAAAGGTAGATCAAAGCAGGAAAAATAAGTGTCCCTGGACAGGTTGAGCACAGCAAGAGGAATTAGTCTTAACTGGCAGTGTAATATTTCTCTGTACTTCAGTGTTCATATCAGCAAGGAAGGGACAATAATAATATCTATCTCTCTGACCATTGTGAGGATTAAAAATGAGTTATGATATGGTGCTAAAGAAAAAAACAGCAACTGAACAGTGCATTGAGTCAAAGTTTTATTAGAGGCATATGTACACATGCTCAAAAGAGTCAACTGCAAAAAAATTGACTAACTGGCCATACTTGAAGTGTTTCAAAACAGGATAAGAAAAATAACAATAATTTGTTCATTAAGGTACAGAATTGGCCACTTTATAGAGAGTATTATATAAATCTTAACCTGGTAGGTCACAATTTGTATTTAGAATTTAAGGGATATCACTCAATATTCAAATTGGCACTCATACTTCATCTTCATACTCCTGGTCGGAAATTGTTAGAGCAATCATACACTGACCACGTCAGACAGGGATGTACCGTATAGACCTAGCACAAGGATTGTGGCTATCTCTTGCAGATTTCTTTCTTAATGTATAATACCTACAACGGCATCTAGTCTGTGTTGGGGCTATTAAGTGTTAGCTGTGATGCTGATGGTGATTGGGTAAATATGCCGTGCTATGGGAGATACCAAGGGCTGTCCTGCAGTGTCAAGGTGGTGTTTCCAGGAGATAAGGTCTAAACCTAGACATCCAGGACAAGCAAGCATCAACTTAAATCCATGAAGAAGGGGCTTTTTGGCCAAGCAAATAGCAGATGGAAAGGCCATTGGTTCAGAGCACGGCCAGTTTTGTCAGGAGTTCAGTATGATTGGTACTCACTCAGCCTGTGTTCAGTGAAAGGTGGGGAGGAGGGTAAAGAAGAAATGCTGCAGGGGAGCATTAAGGGGTGGGGAGTTAAGGCAGGGAGGCAGATCAGGAAAGCCCTGTAGTCATTCTAAAGAGTTTAAGTTTGATTCTGATGGTTTGGAACCAAGTCTGGGACATCTTTGCCCCCCTCCCCCACAATACCTACTGAGAGACTGTTTTTTCTCCTTCCTCCTGACTCTGAGCCTTCCCCTCTTCAGAGGTTCTCAGCTGCTGGTTAGGAGGCAAGACCTGCCGGTTCAGGAAAAAGTGAAGGAGTTTGTGGGGAGGAGAGGGAGAGCGGAAATAGAGGGGAAGGGGTTGGGGATTTAGCTCAGTGGCTGAGCGCTTGCCTAGGACGCTCAAGGTCCCGAGTTCGGTCCTTAGCCCTGAAAAATAAAAGGCGGGGGGGGGGGGGGGCGGAAGCGGGGAAGCTGAGAAGACCTACAGGACTGGGCTGTCTGTGGGGCAAACAGTGTCTGCGGTGTCCTTTGTAGACTGGCTGATCCTGCAAGTGCCCTATGCTGCAGTGTTCGAGGGGGAACCGCTGGTCTTGCGCTGCCGCGGCTGGTACGACAAGATGGTCTACAAGCTTCACTACTACCGCGATGGCCAGGCCGTGCGCTACTTCCACTCTAGCACCAACTACACCGTGTTGCAGGCACGTGCAAGCGACAGCGGGCGCTACCAGTGCTCCGGCACCATGCGCATCCCGGTGGAGAGCGCGCCCATGTTCTCCGCCAAGGTGGCTGTGACCGTGCAAGGTGGGGGACACTTGGGGCCCAGGAGCCGTAGGAAATTCTGGGACAGTATCAGGAGGGGAAAAGAAGGGACGGGGTTCAAGCAGCTGCCACTGGTGAATTTCTGGACCACGAACGCTTGAAGGAATGAGTAGGCTGGCGTCACTCCCTACTCCCAGTTTTTTCTGTCTGGGGACCCCACATTCCCAATCAGAAGGACAGCGTCCGTGGTAGGGGGTGCTATGTTAGTGGGACTAGGGATCAACTTCCGACCGTTCGGCATGGCAGGTGCAGTGTTACCGCTTCTAGGCTGAAGAATCCGAGCAGAGTGTCAGTTGGGAGGTAGCCTGAAGCAATTGGCCGTGTCCCGATTCTCTTCAAACTGTTCAGGTCCTTTGTAGACGCGATCTCTTTGCCCCACATTTCGGAAGAGTTTGCTCTCTCCCCCCACGGGTACACACAGCCTACTTCCCACCCGCTCTTGGGTCTCTGGGTCGGCTAGAACCCTGGGCGGGAAAAAGGAGGGGAAGGGGTCTCTGGGCGGTGGACAGGTTGGCCTTGGTTTCTCCCTGGCCCGGCTCCACCCCTTGTCCAGACCCAACATGCGTCTCGCGCCTCCGGGGCGCCCTCTCTGCAGAGCTGTTCCAGACGCCGGTGCTGAGGGTGCTGCGCCCGCAGGAGGTCCGCGGCGGGGCTCGCGGCGGGGTCGTCCTGCGCTGCGAAACGCGCCTGCACCCGCACAAGCGCGACACCCCGCTGCAGTTCGCTTTCTACAAGTACAGTCGTGTCGTGCGCCACTTCGACTGGGGCGCTGAGTACCCTGTCCCTGAGCCCGAGGTGGAGGAGCTTGAAGCGTACTGGTGCGAGGCGGCTACAGCCACTCGCAGCGTCCGGAAACGCAGTCCCTGGCTGCAGTTCCCGGGGCGGGGTGAGTGAGCCTCTCGCACCCCCGAGGGTGCAGCCCTAACCTTTCCAATCTCCACCTCCTGGCACTCTTCACCCCACCCCCCGGGTTTCCTTGCCGCTATAGTTCTCCCTCGCTCCGCTAGCCCCGAGCTTCTCTGCGACCCCTGCGCCCAGGGGCAATGACTTCAGCCTCAATTGGTGGGTTGCGTTCACAGGCTCTCCCTTGGAGCTGGCGTCCACCACCGCCTCAGCCCCACAGGCTGCAGCCTTGGCGCCCGATAACAAGCCGTTCTCCTTCAGAAGGCCCCCGGTGTCCAGATCGGTCACCTCGGTCCCGAATATCACCTCAGTGGGGTTTCAGTTTCCAGCCAGGAGCGTCCCCACTGCTGGATCACCTGCTTGCGCTCCACCGACGCCCTTGGAACAGTCGGCTGGGGCTCTGAAACCCAATGTGGACCTTCTGCTCCGAGAAATGCAGCTGCTCAAAGGCCTTCTGAGCCGGGTGGTCCTAGAACTGAAGGATCCGCAAGTCCTCCCAGAGCTCAAGGGAACACCCGAGACCCCCACCTCCCACTTTGATTTGAGCCGGGGAACCCCAGAGACCACTCCTGTGGAGGGCTGAGGGAGTGGCACCCTTCTTCTCTCCAGGCTGTTTTCTCCCAGGTCTCACCCGCTTCCGCCTGCGCTCAGACTTTTCAGAGCCATCTCTGTGTCCCTGTATTTTGCTGTGGTTTTTAAAGAAGTACCTGTAAGGTAGCAGCTGGTAACCACAAGCATTCTCCCTGGTGTGTTCCTTCTCACAGAATTCAAGGAAGGAGAACCGGTTGTTTCCTTTTGGAGTGAATTTAGTCATCTTTAGCACTTCATGTAAGTCTAACAAACATATTTCAGCAAGGTCATTTTCTTGGTAACTAAATTAATTGCGGTCACCGAACAATAGAACAACACTGTGGGGTCAAGTTGGAATTATTCATAGTGAATTTACTTCTTTGTTCACATTAAAAACACTGTCAGCCCTATTACTGATGTATTTATTTCAACAAAGTCTATTTTCAGAGAGGGAAAGTTATTTGTGTGGGCTTTCCGTTCCTAGGCTATGAAGGTCAGAGTTCACCTAGATGTACCCCTTCTCCCCAACTGCACCCTTGCCCTGGTTCAGCCAGACTGATGAGGTCTTGGAGCACCACGTAGGTGGGCCACACTAATCTTAATGAAAAATTAAACAAGTGGTATCATTTGCTTTGAGACATCTCTTTGAGGAAAGTTTTAAAACAAATCCTCAAATTTGCTGAATACACATTTTTAGCAGCATCTTTCTTTCTTCTTTAAAAACCATTCCAACACTAACACACACCTAAATATGCATGTGTTCAGATTTAGATCCCACCCATTTTAGTCAGCTTTTTTACTGCTGTGATATAAGACCTGACTTTTAGGAGGAAAAAGCACAGCACTACCCTACCTGGAGACTTTATTGGCACATGAAGGAAGAAAAATGAGAAGTTATTTCAGTTGCAATTTCCCTTGCAATTTCCCTTAAAGTCCAGTCTCCATGACTCATCTACCACTCTAGCCATGAATTATCTGCAGGGCTTCTATGACTTGATCTAATGAGTTATTATCTTCAGACCCATACTCTTCTTCAGTTAAGTTTCCCTGTTAAAGCTTAGAATTAATAACAATTGTACTCTCCTATCCTTTACTTCTATTTGACAGAAGTCACACTCTATTTGCTGTTTCTACTGAGTGGTTAAAACAACATAAACAGTTTTCATCGTATTCTTCTGGTTTTTTTTTTTTTAAGAGAGAAGGACAGTGAGAGAGAGACAGACAGAGAGAATCAATTTTCATTGAGTTTTTCACATGGCTTTTGTTGCTCTGACACTTAGTTGTGTACGTGGTGCTGGGGTTTGGACTCGTGTATTCGCGCATGCTGGGCAAGCGCCGTAACCGCTGAGCCCCCATCATATTCTTTGTAATATTATTTGTCACCATATTGTTATTAGAAAGTCACTGCAATTCATCCAGGAAGGCAAACAGGTACACAGAAATTACAACACAACGTGATAAGTGCTCTATGAACACCACAGGACTTCAGAAAAGGAAATTGGCCCTTGAAGGAAGAACAAGAATTCCCCAAGTGGAGATGTGAGACAGACTGAGTGGTAGGGCAAGTAGGCTGAGGATCCAAAGGCATAGGGACATGAATGACTGTAGTGTGATTGTGGACCCACTAATAGCTGGGAATGGTTGGAGAAGAATTCTGTGTTTATGCGTGGGGGATTGTATTTTACGGGGGAGGTGGCAGAGACAAACATGGAGAAGTAGGATGGGATCAGAACATGAGTGTCTTGTGCAGAAGTACTTTAGCCTATTTGACATTTTGAATGGATATTTGACAGCATTCCTGACATAGCATCAGTAAGTCTTTCTGGGGGAAATGCTAATGTAAAATTAGCTAAGAAGAATCAAATAAACAGGGGAGCAGTGGCTTGGTGGTTACGGCACTTGCCCAGCATGCACAAGTACACGGGTTCAAACCCCAGCACCCACGTACACAACTAAGTGTCAGAGCAATGAAAGCCATATGAAAAGCTCAATAAAAATTGATTCTCTGGGCTGGAGCGGTGGCTCAGGGTTTTGGCACTTGCCTGGCAAGCACGAGGACCTGGGTTCAAACCCCAGCACCACGTTCACAACTGAGTGTTGGAGCAACTAAGGCCATGTGAAAAACTAAATAGAGTTGTTTCTCTCTTTCTCTGTCTTTCTCACTGTCCCTCTCTCTTTAAAAAAAAAATTAATTCTCTCTGCCTCTCTCTCTGTCCTCTCTTAAAAAAAAAAAATCAAATATTCGGATCTCAGTGGATACTTGCTTAATTCTGAGAAGGTAAGTACTGGCCTCCAGCATAGAGACCTAGTCTACATGAGTCTTTTTGGCTCTAATTTCCAGACATTTTTCCTTTCCTCCCCACCCTTCCCTTCCTTCTATTCTTCTTCCTTCCCTTCCCTTCCTTCTATTCTTCTTCCTTCCCTTCCCTTCCTTTCCTTTCCTTCTTTTCTTGTGATGCTTGGGGCCAAACCAAAAGCTTCATGTATGCTGGACAAGCACTCTACCACTGAACAAAATCCCCAGCCCTGGGTTCCAGCTTTCTAATGCCCCTCATCTTAACTTGTCAGGACTCTCCTCTGAGGCATCCTTCCCTGTCTAACTCTACTCTATTCCAGCGCCCATGTTGATCTTTCCTGTTGCTGATTTTTGTTTCGCAGAGGTTCTGCCATCCATGATCTAGATAGGAAGTGACCAGCATTAGGGTCAAGAGGCTTAGTAATGAAAGTATCTCAGATCAAACATATACACACCCACACCCACACACACAAAAAAAACAGTTCATCATTTTTAAAAGGGGGAAAAAAAGGAAATAGTCATTTAAAAGAGCTGGTGTAAAAAAAAAGAGCTGGTGTGGCAGTTCTCTTGCCCTGTTATCAACTACAACATTCTTGTTCCTGTGTTGCAACCTGCTGTCCTTTAGAACTGGGGATGTGAAAGTTGGGAAAAATCAAGTATTTTTGGTGAGAATGAAAGTAATTCTTGACCCAACTTCCTTGTGTGGGGGAAGGAAAATGATTCCACTGTCTTTGAGGAGAATCAAGATCATTCCTCATGGTGTCTGTTAATGATCTCCCAGGAAGACCTGCCCTAAGGAAACAGGAGCTTTATCTCCCTCAGCTTCTGTTTGAGGTCCTGGCACACATTCAGGGAACCAGAAAGCTACCTAACCCAAGCTGTCCAAAGGAAATCTTAGAGCTTATTCCCAAGTGGCAAGGATGGCAGCAAAATCTTGGAGATGTCTGGGAAGGAAGCTGATTCTCTCTGATCCTCTGATCAGTTCTGTATCTCAAACTCAGCCCCCAAACTCCAAGTCTGCTGCTGTCCATTTCAGAGGTCAACATGTCTTCTATCATAGAACGGAAAGGATCCAATTTCCATTTGGATCTCGGCCTTACTCTTTGACTCAGTCCTTCCCAAATCTCAGTTTCTCATCTTCACTCTATGGAAAAGGGAAACTATGGGTTCTACAGTAACAATTTTTTTCCCTAAGAAATTTAGCTCTATGTTAAAATCTAAATTCCCTGTCATAGTATCTAAAGATGGTTTATCCTACACTTAGCCACACTGACCCCTACTCTTTTTCCTTCACACCACCATCTTTTGTGGTTTATGACTTCGAATATCCCTTTTTTCTTTTTGGTATTGGGGATTCGATACAGGGGCAACACCACTGAGCTCCATCTCTATTCCCCCATTCCCTTCTTTTAAAATTTTGAGACAGGCTCTCACAAAGTTGCTGAGACTGTGATCCTCCTGACTCAGCCTCCCCAGTAACTGAGATTACCACGATGGGTTGACTATACTTTTGCCTCAACTGTGTGGGTGATTTGGGAGGCCTTCTGAGCCTAAATTTTCTTTTCATTCTTTTTTTTTTTTTTTAAAGAGAGGACAGTGAGTGAGAGAGAGAGAGACAGAGAGAATCAATTTTCACTGAGTTTTTCACACGGCCTTCGTTGCTCAGACACTTAGTTTTGTATGTGGGTATTGGGGTTTGAACCCTTGTACTTGTGCATGGCGGGCAAGCGCTATAACCGCCAGGCCACCGCTCCAGCCCCTAAATTTTTTTTTCCGAAAAACTTTTTTACATTTAGAATATGACTTTTCTGAATCACTTTTCAACTCAGATTTATCAATGTCCTTGTGACTTCCATACCTCCTGGGGAGAACACTGGAAATATATACTTTTTTTCTTTTCTTTTTTAATGTATGTATGTATGTAAGTATTTTCATACTGAGGATTAAATCCAGGGACAGGTAACCACTAAGCCACATCCCCAGCTCCCAGCTTTTTTTTTTTTTTTAATTCTTATATTTTGAGATAGGGTCTCACTAAGTTGCTTAGGGCCTTGCTAAATTTCTGGGGCTGGCCTTGAACATGCAATCCTCTTGCCTGACCCTCTCCAGTCATCGGGATTACATGTATGTGCACAGCCCAACACTTGTTTTAAAAAGTCATAAAAACAAAAGTTATAGTCATCATTGACAGATGTTTATACTGGCTTTACAATTATCTGGAGTCTGTTTATTTTTGACTTTTGCTTCAGGAATGTTGCTAAATTCCTCTTATTCTCTACTGACCCCATATGTCTTCACAACGGTTGCTTCACTATTATCTCTAGAAATTTCTTCCAAGCTGCTTACAGCCATTGTGTATTTGATGCTAGCACTTTAATGTTGAATATGTAAGCAGTGAAAACTACGGCAAGATAGCATTTATAAGATGTAGCATGATTTCAGAGATGTTAGAACATAGTTGAAGATATGCTTTAATATTCATAAAATACGAAATGAACGCTGAACTCTCGGAAAGCAAATTTCAAATGGTCTAGGAAAGAAAAAGTTATACATGGTTTTACACATCTTTAGAAAGAGTCTGAAGAGGGCCATCCTTCAAGATGAATTGGAAGCCAGGTACAGTGGTGCACACCTGTAATACCAGCAATTTAGGAGGCCTAGGCAGGTAGTTTGCAAGTTTGAGGCCGGCTTCAGCAATCAAGCAAGATCCTGTCTCAAAACAAGAAATAAGCTGGCACATACCTGTAATCCCAACAGCTCAGGAGTTTGAGACAGGAGAATCTCAAGTTCAAAGCCAACCTCAGCAACTTTGTGAGGCCCTAAGCAACTTAGTGAGATTCTGTCTCAAAATAAAAAAACAAAAAAAAGGGCTGGGGATGTAGTTCAGTGGTAGAGTGCCATGAGTTTAATCCCCAGGACCCAAAAAAAAAAAAAAAATAAAATAAAATAAAGCAATTATAGGTCCTCAACATTTTGAAGGTCTGAAAGGAATTCACACACTGGTTAATTCAACCAAGAAATCATTTCTCGAGACACTTCTGAACTTCTGTTGTGGCCACATGTGGCCACATAGCCGTGTTTTTTTGGGGGGTGGGGAGGTTATTTGTTTTGTTTTGGTGAGGATGTGGTTGTCATTACCTCCCAAGGAAAGTCCTGTTTATCTTTGGACCGCTCTGGGTATTCAAAAGTTCTTCCTTCTACATAATGAGCAAAATGATTTTGTGAAGACTTCTACTCACTGTACCCCTGGAGTTACACAGAACAAATCTAATTCTTGGTTCTTTTCACAATCCATCAGATAGTTAAAGATATTGCTTGGCTTATGCCCAGGTTTTCGTAGAGATACTTTTTTTCCTCTGTGACTTTTTTTTCCTCATGATTTTCATCTCTTTCCAACTTGGAATTCTTTCTTCATCCTAACCTCTGAACCCATTTCCAGTTTGCTCTATATGTGGCTTAAAATGTGAGACCCACAGCTGACTGCAGTTCCTCAGATGGGTGTGTCTGGGGAGCATAAGCAGGAAGGCAGTGACACAGTTTTAGGAGAGATAGTGAAATGGCTAGGTAGTCAGGACCAGACAAAGAGCCCCACCTAAGAGCTAGCTGATAGAGAGTGATTGACAGGGCTTGCTCAGGGCCTTCATATGCAAATGACCATGAGGCTCACCTGTGGGAGCAACTCCTTTGTCCCTGAGGCAGGAAAACTAAAAAATGGGGGTGGACACACATGGGAACTTGGAAAGAATTGCTACCTGTTTTGCATAGATTTTAACCAATGACTTTGGTACTAAGTTTCAATGCCTGATTTGCATAGGGTTCAACCAATGGTGTAGATGCATTTCTCAATGCCTGCTTTGCATGAATGTTAATTATGCTCCTACCCCCAAACCAATATAACCCCTGGCCTAACCTCCATTAGATGATGTCCTGCTTCCAGGTGCCCCTCCGCCTTCCAGAGTCTCTGCTCTTCTTCCTAAATAACTCCTACTCCTTTTACTCCCCCTTCTGTGATTGTCCATGGGTTTTATTCTTCAAATTCATGAGACAAGGACCCAGAAGATTGGAGTCAAATTCCCAGGATGAATTTCCACCACACCAAGAGCTGCGACACCCAGCTTTTAGCTGGAGAGCTGCTAACACTATTTCAGTTGCAGACACCTGCAGCCAGCCCAAATTCCCAGTTTTATCTGGAAATGGCTGCAAACACTGGAAGCGGGCTATTTTGGCTGCTGGAATCTGGAGTCGGTCCAGATTCCTTTTGCCAGTGGGAGCAGAGAATCCAGCCTCATCTCAAAAACCCCGCATCAGCAGGAGTTTATTTTTACTTTTTACAATTAAGCAATTTTACTTGTGACAGGATGTCAAAAGTGATATTTCAAAATAGAAAAGACATGTAATTCTGAAGCTGGAGAATCACATGCGGAATTTACAAAGGAAATGTTTGAGGATCTGTTCCTTGACTTTTGGACTCCGAAATCCCATCAAGAAAGTGTTTTGTTTTGGTTTGTTTATTTTGTCTCTCTCTCTTTTTTTTTTTTTTTTTTTTTTTTTTTTGGTACAAGGCCCTGTGGGGATGTGGAGAAGAGAAAGGATTTGTGGAGAGATTTCTTTGCCACGATTCTCTTGACAGTGGGGAAGCTTATTACCAAGTTTGATGAGGGAGACACTGTGGAGTCACCCAGACTGGTCTGAAATGTGTTTCCTGCAATTAGGATTTGCCACAGGAAACCGAGCATGATAAAACTGAAGTGAGCTATGGTTGTGGGATAGAAGAGCCTTTCTTGGGATCAGCTTGCCCAGAAACTAACCTGAAACCACATGTGTGTGTATTTCAGTGGTTACGAAAGATAGAGAGCTGAGCCTGTGTTGTGTTGGTTCCTACACATAAGACCACCAGAAGTAAACAGAACCACCCAAAAGCTGGATTTGCTTCTGGATTCGTAGGGGTTGAGAGAAGAGGTGCAAATGAACACCTAGAAGAGAGATGTTTCTACCTTGAGCACAGTGCGACAGGAAAGCAGTTCCCAGAAACAAACATCTCCCAAAAGTTTATAAAAGTGGCCATGGGAAAAGAGTTGGCATTAGCCACCTGATACTTCAGAGAGCAGGAAGCTGCCCAGCCAAATTAGAACTTATCGTTGTCTTACCTGAATCTTCCTCCTTCTCTCCTATTTGGGATTAGGTGAGAAGCAAAAGAAATAGACATTGGTGTTGGGGAGGGGGTGAAAATTGGGGAGGGAAGGAGATGGGGGTTGGGTGGAATAGGGAGAGTGCCTTACCTGGATAAGCAAATAAGAGGACTTACCTTTGGATAAAGGTTGGAAGTTTGGTGAACATCTAGGACTGGCATTCTAATTTATAAATTGATACTATACTTATAGCCTAAAGTCATTAAAGGACTGACCATTGTAATAGAAGCAGAAAATTCATGTACCTTTGCAAATTAATTATACCTGAATCCCCCAGGTTTCTTCTGCAAATGGACATTATAATTCAATAGGACGGAGATGGGGCCTGAGATTCTGCATTTCTGACAAGATCCCAATTGATATCAGCATTGCTGGTTATTGGGCTACACTTGAATAGCAAGGTGCTATTGAAGCATCTTGAGTGGAGCAAACTAAATAAATTTTCCTGGGGTTATAAAAAAGTGTATTTTGATCATGCCCTGGATTGTGTTTTCAGCATAGCAGTAACCCACTTTATTTGATCTATTTAATATAACATCATTAATAAATATAACCTTTGGGAAAAGTCATTCTGTACAGAAAATGTTCAATTCTACTTTCAGTTTCCACCCTCCCACCTACTCCATCAGTGGTTATAGATGTAACCACTGTTTTAACAATTCTATGTGTACTCTTTCAGCCCTTTTATTTATTTTTTTAATAAAAGACTTTTTTTTAGCTTTAAAGTTTGTGACTTCACTAAATTCTAATGAATCAATTTTCTTATTTACAAATGGGAGAAAAAAACATTTACATTGCAGACTTGATAGAACTAAATTCCTTAGATAATACCTATCACAGAGTAAATGGAAGGTAACAGCTAGTATTTTACCATCACTGCAGTGATATGTAGTAAATATTACACAATGTGATATATGTTAGTATTAGACAATAATACTTTTATGAAGGAAGCAATTTAAACATGTTCTGAAAATAATCAGAAATAATAATAATAACTTCCATCACAACTATTAGTAAAAAACTGATTGGAGAGTCAAAAATTTCAAGACAAAAGGTGAAGGTGTGGGGGTGGAGCGGTGGCTCAGTGGTTTCAGCGCTTGCCTTGCATGTGCAGCGACATGGGTTCAAACCCCAGCACCACATACACGACGAAGTGTCCCAGCAACAGAAGCTACATGAAAAATTAAACAAAATTGATTCTCCCTCTCCCTCTCTCTCTCTCTCTATTGGAAAAGATTTAGAGATGTAGTCCAACTTGTTAATTTTGGAGAGAAGGAATTTGAGACCCAGAGAACGACTTGTTAGTGATGGAGTAGAAACAGAACTCGGGTCGTACATGGAGTTTTGTGTGCCTAAGGAGATGTCTGTTTTTCAGGAGTCAGGTAATGTTGACCACCCTCACTGGGTTTATTGCCTATAAATACACCAGAGAGATTGCTTTCATGCAAGGCACACCTCTTTGCTCTCCAACCTGTGTTTATGGAAATCATTTTGAGAACCAAAATGCAGAACTTCATATGTATCTTTTGAATTCTGTCTTTGATGGTTTAATATAATAATATCGGATATTGTAGGGATAATATTGGAGTCCCTCTGCATTGTAACATAAGCAAATTAAGCAAGCATATCTTTACACCCTAATCCAAATTACTCAAAACAAAAGTTAAATAAAACAGCTAAAAGAAAAGAAATTTAGGAGGAACTCTATCTTACTTATCTTTGTTGATTTGCCACGGTAACATGGATCACATTTTGGGTACGATTGTTTGCCAAATTACCAACCTAATTCATTGTTATAATACCCATCTGTTAAGTCTCTTCCTTGTCCACAAAAGAATCTGCCCAAAGCCTAGGGAAGTACATAGTGGGGGCTTTCCACTACTCTGCCTGTCTAGACTCCCTGTCAAAAAAGAAAAGGCTGGCTGGGATATAGCTCAGAGGTACAGTCCTAAGGCCCCAAGTTCTATTCTCAGTACAGAAAAAAAAAAAAAAGTCTATAAGGGTAAAACCAAGCTGGTTAAGCTCATGCTGGCACCTAGTGGAGACTGCTTCTTTTTCTTTTTTTAAATTTTCTTTTTAAATTTTGGCTTATTAATTTATTTTTGCAGTTCTGGGGATTGAACCTGTGGGGGCGCTCTTCCAATGAAGTGTATCCTCAGCCTTTTCCACTTTTATTATTTTGAGATTGGATGTGGCTAATTTGCTCATGCTGGCCTTGAACTTGCGATCCTCCTGCCTCAACCTCTTGAGTCACTAGGAATACAGGCGTGTGCCACTGTGCCTGGCTGACGGTTTAATAAAACGGTCTCAAGAGTCTTTAGTCCTCACATCTCTGATCCTTTGCCTCAATGCTCCGTGTCTTCCTATCACTGAGACAGGGGGACAAGTTAGGCAGTCAGTGTAGGCAGAATGATGGGGTCGGTGAAGAGGAAATTGGCTGACAGTAATTTTTCCTAAGAGGGCGAAGAGCATCCACTGTTACAACCCCCATGCTAACAAAGCCCTCTGCTAACAAAGGTGCTCCAGACACAGGCACCTACTCTGCTGATAAAGGTGCTAATGGGCCCAGGATAAAAGACTAAATCAGACCAGAGCTTCTGAGCCCTGCTCCCAGCCATAGGGGAGGGAAGGCAATGATTAATCAAAAACAGGGAGAATCTTGAGATTCTCAAACTGGACCCACCTCTTTGTGTTCTTGGCTCTGAGACTCCCTTCTCCTGGAGAAGTCTGTTCTTTGTACCTTTTGTTAAATAAACTCTTTTTGCTCCACTTGCCTCAGGGTCCCTCAGTTTCATTCCTCAACTGAGAGGACAGGAGGAGAACCTAACATCCACAAAATCAGCATCACCACCCTCTCCAGGCCCTTCCCCTTAATTTTTATCAGTGGTGGAAGAAACCAGTCTCAAATGCCATCTCTGAGACTTTTTCCCTGCTTGTTCCAGATAATATGAATTGTGGTTTTGTCTGAGTCCCCAAAATGCTTTGCATTGACTGCCAATTTAACACATCATTTAGGTGTTGGTACTACTGTCTACATTTTGGAAATTCTTTTTAGATATTTTGGTCCTGGGGATTTAACTCAGGACACTTTAACACTGAGCTACATCCCCAGGCCTTTTTGTTTCCTTTTTGTAAAAAATTTGAGACAGGGTCTCACCAAGTTGCTTAGGACCTTGACCCTCACCAAGTTGCTGAGGCTAGCCTTCAACTTGCAATCCTCCTGTCTCAGCCTCTGGACGATGCTGGTTCGGTGGAAGTTGAGTTCATGACCCCTGGAGTTGAAGAAGGAAAATGGAGGGTCATCCGGGCAAGCAGACAGACAGATTTTATTTAAGAAAAGAATAGAGAGGAAAGTATAGAGAGCAGAGGGACTTCTCCTGGGAGGAGGAGAAGGGAACAGAGCCAAAGAGGGGGGTGCAACTCCAGCTTTTTATAGTTTCATAACCATTGTTTTCTCTCCCCCCTGTCTGAGAGCATGGGCACAGAATTTCTGCTTTGATTTAGTCTTTAGTCTGTGCCTGGGAGCAGAAAGAATACAGCACCTTTGTTTGTTAGCAGAGGGGAGAGTCTGCATCTGGACCACCCTTGCTGGCAGAAAGGATGTCAAATTGATATGCTTATCTGTTCATTTGGAGCAGCAGATGCTCTTTGTCCTCCTAAAAGAAAAAGAACTGGTTTCCTCTTGATAGACTCAAAATTCCAACTACACTGACTGCCTGACATTATCCCCTGGTTCATTCCCCCCTCTAATTAGGGAAACCTTTATTGCTATAAAAGGGGAAACAGGATGATGATCACTTTTAGCATCTTCATGATGAGAAGGGGTGACATGGGACAAGCAATTTAGGCCCCCTTTAGGAATCTTGGAGACAATTTAGGGGTCCATGAGAAAGAACTTTTGGAGTGTTCATGGGTAGCTCCATCTTTACCACCATCTAGTGTTAACCTGGAAGGAATCAACTGAACTATAATATATGTCAGAATGAAAACGAACACTGAGCCTAATAGGAAGAAGCAGGTTAATTGAAATCCACTATTTGGCTTCTCAAAAGCAAACAATTATTGTGAGTGAGTGTTTAGGGATATTCAGAAAAAGATAAGGTATCTAATACAGTAAACCAAGCTGCAGCATCTGGGATTTTCAAGGGCAGAGAAAAAGGGATAGGTACCACAGGATGGAGGGGAATGACAATTAATTACCTTAAGGTCTTGGACTAGGTGCCATTCCCATTTGTCTTCTGGATTCCTAAAGTGGGTGTATTGCATGGGCAGTTGCGGGGCACATAATATTTAAATTTTTACAAAGTCACGGGTGTCCCCTTGACCTGCAGTCATCAGGCACTTCTAAGAATTTTTCCTTTATAAACTCCAGCTTTACTCACTCTTGGTAGGGCTGGCACAAGTATATGTCTTAAGTTAAATTAAAATACCTTTGTCTTTTCCTTTAAATGTCTGTGTATTGCTGTGCTTTGGTTACAACTCTCCTGCCAAGTGTTTAAGATCAAGTTGGTCAAAACTGACCTTGTTACAATCTACTATTAGAGTCAGCCCTTTTTTAAGTTACCAATTTATAAAAACACACTTAAAAACCACAAATATATTTCACCTTATAGAATTTAAAAAGGACTTGAACCATAGTTAGCAGTTGATATTTTAGCATTTAGACTTTGAAATTAATCAGATGTCTCCTCTAACAAACACATTTATGAAAATCAACTCTATTTATGTTAAGTCTCATTTACTCATTTTGAACTCTTAAATATAGGTTACCCATAAAACCAAAATATTACACAAATATAAGCCATCTTTCTCCTGTTGAAGAAAAATCCTAGAAGCAATGAACATAACATGTATAGAAACCAACACTTTATTGATTGGCCTACCCACCTAGAAAAGCATGTGGGCTAATAATCTTAAATACATATTTATTCTTATGTTTAATCAATTTAAATTGAACCTCTTTCTAAACATTTAAGTCATGTGAATTTTTTTTTTTTTTTTTTTTTAAAGAGAGAGGGACAGCAAGAGACAGAGAAAGAGAGAAACGACTTTATTGAGTTTTTCACATGGCCTTCGCTGCTCCAACACTTAATTGTGTATGTGGTGCTGGTGCTGGGGTTTGAACCCAGGTCCTCATGCCTGCCAGGCAAGCGCTGAAACCGCTGAGCCACCGCTCCAGCCCCAGTCGTGTGAATTTAAAGTCATTTGGATCCACTTTTTTCCTTCTTTTTAATTTAATTTGATTTATGAGTGCTCATTTATCTATTTACCAATTTTTGGTGTCATGTAAGTGATAAATGATACAGACAAACATATCGACATACAAACAACACATAGATGTTGTATAAATATACAATATACATAAAAACGAACAGAAAACAAGATCTTAGAGCCTTTCCTTGAGTAACTGACCTTTGTATAAAGACAGCAGGAAGAACAGATACAGGGATAATAAAGAACTTCTATAGTTAGATAAAATAAAACTGGAGGAAAAATATTAACTCAGGCATGCGATCAAATGTGAATTCAACACACACAAAAAAGGTAAAAGGTAAAAACAACACAGGCACGATTACTCTCGTAAAGGAGCATATCTTTATTAGACCAGAGTGCACTTTTATATCAAACTAGAATTAATCCAGATAGTTAAAGAATGTGGGAGCCCACAAATCTTCAGAAAAAAGTCGTCATGATAAAGACTTGTACTTATGGTTTCTTTACATTTTCCTTCCTTATGCTGAACTGGAGAGGAAGGATCAGGCCCCTTTAAGGACCCCTGCAGGCAGGGCCAACACCTGAAGGCCTGCATTATCCCAAGGCAGAATCCTTGGGATAATGCAGATCCCCTTTTGTTATATAGCTTGGGGGAGGAACTTTTTGAGAAAGCAGAATCTCAGGTTAAACATTCTTCTGTCCTGTCTTGCAGCGACTTGGATTTAAAAGTGATGTTTTTTGTTGTATTTTTTGTTTGTTTGTTTGTTTTTACTGGTCCTAGCCTGATTTAGGTGCTTGCTCATGTAGCTTGCATTTTAGATGGCTATCAGGCATCTAGAGTAGGAGAAAGCTGTGTTTTTAGCATCGGAAGCAAAAACTCATACATAGGGCACTTTTTATCATTTTCTTTGTCTAGTTTATGTTTTCTTTGGAGAACATATTTTATTCCCTCAGCTGGTAATCAGACCAGGTTTGGATACAGAAAAATTATAAGGAATTTCCTTCCCTTTTGCAAAACAAACTAAGCTGCAAAAGGATATTAAAGTTTATAATTTTTATTCCGGTGGTCAAAATTCTCCATCAGAGAGTGAGACAGGGGAGAAAAGTTAGGCAGTCAGAGTAGTTAGAATGTTCGAGTCAATTAAGTGAAAACTGGTTTTCTTTTAAGATCAATTTGATATCCCCAGTGCTAATAAGGAGGGTCTGGCAAGATGAGTCCAGATGCAGACACTCCTTTCTGCTAAGGAAGGAATCACTTTCTTTTGGTGCCTGAGACATGGACCAAAGACTGGACATGACCAGAATTCCTGGTGCCCATATCCTAGGTATAGGGGCAGGGAAGCAATGACCAATTGAGAAGATGTCATATATAAAGGGCAAATTAATCTGCCTCTTCGGCTCTGTCCCCTTCCCCCACTCTGGGGGAAGTCTGGTGTTTTCCCTATGCTTTACTGTCTATAAAATAAAGTCTGTCTACTGCATTTGCCTTGGTGTCTCTCGGTTTCACTCTTCGAATCTGAGCAGATACCAACCCAGCATCCACAAAACTGGCATCAAGAGTCTGCACTGAGGGGCTGGAGTGCTGGCTCGATGGTTACAGTGCTTGCATGGCATGTGCAAGTACATGGGTTCAAACCCCAGCACCCACGTACACAACTAAGTGTCAGAGCAACGAAAGCCATGTGAAAAACTCAATAAAAA
>PVKS010032548.1:0-22442 GCA_004027875.1 Aplodontia rufa | reverse complement strand
GACAACTTAGCAAGATCCTGTCTCAAAACAAACAAAAAAAAATAGTATAAAAGGCTGGGGATATAGTTCTTTGGTAAAGCTACCCTGGCTTCATCCCCCCCATACAAAAAGAAAAAAAATCATGAAACCTTAGATCTAGCATGGACTTTATTACAGAGGCGAGAAGCAAAGAGATTCTCCAACCCTTCTTTTTAAATTTTTTTTATTCAATAGATATGGTCTTACAATTTGGAGGGGTTCATCATCAAACAATCAAGAACAACAGTGTAATGACAGAACAAGCCAATACTGGTGCCAGACCATGGTTTCCCCCCTTTGGGTTCCCCTGGTTCCATGTTTCACTTTACTTAAGCCCCAAATTAATTGGACTTCTCGTGGAAGTTGGAGTTTCCCCTCAGATTAGATTCACCCATACTACCTCCCTTTGGTCACCTTGATGTCCTTCCTATCCCCTTCCCCCCCACCCCCCTCCTTACATACCCCAGGAGTCTTAGCACAATTCCCCAAGATCATGTAAGAGTTCATACACGTTGAGGTAATTGTTAGCTTAGCCATCTAACAATCTGTTTCCATTTGTATTCTAGCTTCCACAAATGGGAGAAAACGTTCGGCCCTTGAGTCTCTGAGTTTGGGATACTTCACTTAGCAAAATTCTTTTCATCTCCATACATTTGACTGCAAATGCCATGATATCATTTTCTCCAACCCTTCTAAACAGTACAAGAATGGGCAGAACACTGTCCCCTGATGACCACACGCTGTCTTTCTACTCACTTGGTTGAGGCTCAGCCCATAGAGTAATCTGTTGATCAGCAGCACCACGGACAACAATAAAGTCCCTGAAGTCACCCTCCTGCGTGTACTCTCCATCCCTGTCTAGTACCCCATAAATGAAGCAGTATCTGGAATCTAGCCTCAGCATCAAGCATAAATCTCAGTTTTCCCTCCACCCCATGGCAGCTATTGCTATCTCTATATATTCTCACAGTGGAGTCTCTAAGAGATAAACCTCAGTCTCTCTAGTCCCTAGACTAGAATCCTGTTAACAGTCCCCAAAACAGAGAGAAAGGAGCTCGCTCATCTGTCCAACAGCCTCCATCCTGTGCTGAGGTGAAAACCAGCATATCCTGACTTAGTTTCAGCCAGGGACTCAGCATTCCGGTCAAGCCACTGGACCCTTGCAGGAAGCTTTCCAAATGCAGCAGTTGGTCTTGAACGAGCTTGGCCATGAGACTTACTGCTTCCTCTCTTGCTGAAAACAGAAAATCAGCCAGCTGACTATAAAGGCTAACATATTATCTTAATGTTAAATGAATTTTGATGTCAATCCAACCTTCTTCAGTAAGAGCAATAATCCTATCCATCAGGAATCATATCTTCACAAAAATAATAATGGGGCTATAATAACATCCCTCTACACAGCAAGGTAGGTTTCCACATTTGAGGATACACAGTCCCTGTATGATTAACAGGGCATTTACTATGTATTTGGATATTAATTCACTGGCCCTCAACTTTCTTTGCTATATTTGCTATATTTCAGATGTAAAAAATGTTTGCCTTTTAGAGAACACTATGGACAGGTTAAGAACTAATGTTTAAAAACGCATTAATATGTCTACTTCCTCTCCAATCCAATCAGGATCCCAAAATAAACACTAATCAGACATGTCCGTGCTCTATGTATAAAACTGTTTCAGAAATGTCAAGAGTATAATGAATCCTAAGGATTCTTGCTAGATCTGACTTGTGACTTAATAATAGCAATATGAAATTGGTTGCTTATGCAGGGTTTAAAAGGGTTCTTTGCTCACATGTGCTTGTGTGCATAATTTAGTAAGGAAAGTATATATAGTTCCTTCTTCACCATTATATTTATTTGCACTCTCTTATGAAAAGAAAAGAACTGGATAAATGCTAACGAGAAGATCAACACGATCCTTGACTCCCACACTTCAGCCCTCGAGGTGAAGGGACTGTCAGAGGGAATTGTCTCTGACTCACCATTCTCTCTATTCTACTTACAGTTAAATTGTCTCCAGATAGATACATAGATATTTTTTGTTGTGGAATAAATGAAGCACAGCAAGTTTCCATAAAGAAACATATAAAATTCCAGCATATTGGGCTGGAGCAGTGACTGCACAGTTACAGCGCTTGCCCAGCATGCGCAAGTACACGGGTTCAAACCCCAGCACCCATGTATACAACTAAGTGTTGGAGCAACAAAAGCCATGTGAAAAACTCAATAAAAATTGATTCTTCTGTCTCTCTCTCTCTCTGTCTCTCTTTCTCTAAAAAGAAAAAATCCCAGCATATCACTGCAGTAGACTATATGGTTGCCTCCCTACCAGCATCTGATCTCTTCTACTCCTCTCCCTCTCATAGCATCCACATTGCTTGAGTGACATTGGCATCTGACATCATTCCTAGTGGTATCTCTCTCTTGCTCCCTCTCAGAAGGCAACCATCTTCTTTTAACCAGTTGAAAGCGAAGTTGACAGGTCAAAAGGAATAGTCCCTGGAGACCCTTCTTATCCAGTAAATCCAACATCCACAAAGCCTGACCTTCATGACCTTCAGTAATTGGGCCAACACCTCTCATCTTGACTATGTCCTTTTGAGTTGTTTATTCTATTATCTGCAACCAAAAACTGGTCCAGTAATGATTCCAAACACGTGGGGAAGCAGGAAGAAGAAAGTAATGCATCAAATGTGTGTACTGTATATCATTTTATTGCACTAAATGGTAGGTAGAATTTTCCCAATTTTACATGTAAGAGAACCAAGGTGCATAGAAGCTAAGCAAGTCATCTGAAGTCATAGTGACAGAAGTAGGATTTTAATGAGGTCTGTCTGAAGCCAAGGCCCATTTTCATTCTGCTAGACCAGCAGCTCTTGACCTGTTTCTGCTTTATCATGCATAGCAGATGAGTACACGTACTAAACACATTCCCATGGGCATACCTAGGGTGGAATGTAATTCCTGGCCTCTACCCATAATTCAAACTGTTTATCTGCTATTCAGGAAAGCAAATCAAGATGCAAGCTCAAGTGGTATTCTTGTAGGATAACCTTGACACTTCTTTAATTTAAAAAGGCAAAAAAAAAAAATCAAATTACCTTAAACCCACTGAGGACTTCCGTAGTTCAACTTCAAATTATTTTTGACAAATCTCACCAAAACACGTTCATTTCTGCATCTCCCCATGCTTGTTATTGACTGAATTTATTATTATTTTTGTATACCCAAAACTCACATTTTGGAATCCTAAACACCTAAAGATGGTGCTGGGAGGTGGGACCTTCGGAAGGTGATTAGGTAGGGAGGGTGCAGCCCCATGAATGAGATTAGCTCCCTTATAAAAGAGACCCTGATGGACTGGAGCGGTGACTCAGTGGTTATGGTGCTTGACTAGCCTTTACAGGGACGTGGGTTCAAACCCCAGCAGCACGTACACAACAAAGTGTCTGAGCAACGAAAGGCACATGAAAAGCTAAATAAAATTGATTCTCTCTTTCTCTCTCTCACTGTCCCTCTCTCTTTAAAAAAAAATAAAATAAAAGAGAGCCCAAAGAGTTAACTAGCCCTTTCCACCTTGTGAGGACAAAGTGAGAAGGCAGCCTTCTATGAACCAGGAATTAGCTCTGGTGTCACCAGATGCTAAATCTGCCAACATCTTGACCTTGGACTTTCCAGCCTCCAGATGGTGAGAAATAAATATCTTTTGTTTATAGGTCACCCGGTCTGTGATATTCTATTACTATTTTATTATAGGAGCTCAAATGGATTAAGACAATGCTAATTAGTAGAGGTGACATCCTACCCATTCACAGCACGCAAAAGGTCTAAGAAATTATGTCCCACATGGAGAATGAGGACTGGAGGTCAGAAGCATCCTGCTGAGCTCTTGATATCCTCCATGAGAGGGGAAACTCCATAATATTTCTGGCCGTGGTAATAGAGGTTCCACTTACCAGTTCCAGCACCGCTCTGTCCAGACGCTATCATGCTTGGCTTTCATCCCTTCCCTTTCGGGCTGACATGGAACTTGGCACTGAAAACCAATAGAAGTGCAACAGAAAACTGGGAATCCAACAGTAAAATGGGGAGGAAGAATGATTTACTTTTGAGGAAGTCACCCAACTCCAGGACTGGCATTGATTTTGAGTTGTGATCCAAACACAAGGTCCATTTTCTATCTCCACCTCACTTTCCCCACGTCTTTAGTAAGTTGTTGCAATACATGTATTTCACACACAATTTCAAGTAAATGAGTTGACAAACCCAACTCAAACTCAAATAATTCATTTAAAATTTCAGTCTTTATTCTGTGACCTTAAGCACTGTTTTATTGCTGGTTGTCGGGAGAATCAGATAAACTCAGACCAAGAACATCCTTATGTTCACTGCTGCTGCTGTTGAGTCTCACATTAGAATAAGTTCCAAAGTGACAGAAAAAAATTCTTTGTTTTCCTCTTCAAATAAATTTCCCTCAGATGTAAGAAAACGTGTATGCTATTGCATTTTGCTTTTTCTATCTCTGCATTTGCTGGCTTTGAGTTTTTGCTTAAATTCTGACTAAGAACAATCTGCTCTCTTTCAAAAAAGCGACTGTACTCCAGGTTTTCTGGTTTGTGCCTTGTTCATATATTCTGTCTCTCTGCCACATTCACCTTTTCCACTGATAAAGTAGCTTCCAAAACCAGAGTTAAGGGCCCAAGGCACAAAGACCCTGAGTCTTAAAAAAAAAATTGGGTTCTGCCTCTGTGGGACACAACAGCACATCTGACCACATCTCCAGCTCTCCAAAGACTTGATGGTGCCTGATATCTTTGTAGTAAATCATAAATATTAGGTGATTATAAATATCAGGTACCTGCTGATCTTCCCAGTCCTTTTTATCTGTAGTCAACTCCCATACTCTACTAAGTCTTCCCCTACAGGTCTCATGGATCAAAGCTAACTTATCTCCTGGAAGAAGCATCTGCATTTCTCTTTATTCTTTTCTTTCTTTCTTTCGTTCTTTTTTAAAGAGAGAGAGACAGAGAGAGGGGGGGGAGAGAGAGAGAGAGAGAGACTCAATTTTATTCAGTTTTTTATGTGGCTTTTGTTGCTCTGACACTTCATTGTGTACGTGGTGCTGGGGTTTGAACCCAGGTCTTACCCATGCCCTTTATTCTTAGTTTAAGACTTATTTGTTCCCTCCTTTGCTCCCTCCCAGTTCTTTTCTTCTTTTAAGCACAATTATAATATTGTCAGCATGGGTTGTAAGGATCTGATCATATGTCACTTTTTCCAACCAGACTGGGCTTTTCAAGAGTGGCTTTTCATGATTTCCTTTGTATCTCTACCCCACTGTCTGGTGACTTACAGATTTTTTTTCTGAGTAAAAGACATAGGGAATAGATCAATCCAGGAGGTGTCTAAGATGTAGCAACACAGATATGGAGTCATGATCAGAAACAAATAACTGGCTAGTGGTTATTTCTCAATACCTGCTCAGCTGGTGCCTGGTCTGACTGGAGATAAACAGCCAGTTTTAAGGGAAATTGTCACCCTCTGTTCTGTCCAACAACCATGCTGCCACCTACCCTCCTGGCATGAGTGTTGGCTCACAGCTGCACAAAATCATACTGGCTCCTGGAGAACAGGAAGTCGGAATTGTTCCCATTTAATCAGGTTCCTACCAAGTGTTGCTGTGATTCCCCATTTCCCTCAGGGAACAGTAATGAGGTAGAGACCCAATGGACCTCACCTCAACATGTCTGGGGAAGTATATTTCCACGTAGAACCTCCTTGTGAACCTCAACAGACACCTTCTTTGACTGACTCGCATCTGCGTTGTTGGTCAGCTGCTCAAACTCCTGCTCTGATGCTTTCTTTCTTGTACATGGCGACTTTGGCTGAGGGCTCTATTACACTGTGGTTATCCTTGGTGTTCATGAGAAAGGAGATGGCCATCCAACTTATACCATGTCATCACATCAGTCAGGGCTATTCTCTCAAGGTTAAGGACAGCCATATGGCACCAAGATAGATGGCATCCGGGCCTGGCAGGGAAGCAAAGTTATTCATCTGTTCCAAAGCTAAGGTTATGAACTGGAACCACAGAGCATCCTCTGCTCAGTCCCCCAATCTGCAGCTTTGAACTTTCAGGATCCAACATTAACATTTCTACCATGAGGAGAACATTGCATTACAATGAATGCCTTTTTTTTGTAAGCCACAACATAATAAACATAATGCAATAATTATCCGTGTTTCCACAGGGCTGGGAAGAGAATTTCTTTTAAGAACTAGTGGTCCTGGTAGACAGCCTCAGCATTTCACATTTGTTTCGTGATGATACATGGCCATGTAGTGAGTGTGTATGTTTGTGTCAGCGTTTTGGCAATATTTGGATGAACACCACGTTAGAATTATTTTTGTATGTCAGTCTGATTAGAAGCTAGTATTATTCAAGTCAGATTTTGATTCATCTCTGGCTTGCAGTCCCATTCTATGAGAAAGATTATCAATGTAACCTAAGACTCTGGTGTCTTTCCCTGGCAGCTTCTGAATTCCTTTCATCATTCTAGGTTAAGTTTGCAAATTGATTAAGGTAGTTTAAATTCTACTTTGCCTTCCATGTAGTTATTGGTTTGGTACTTTACATCCCAGGATTAGTGAGTCAATATTTTGGATCTAGATGATATCACCGTCTAAGATATTCCTTTTTTCATTCATGCAACAAATCTTTGAATGTTATATTAGTCAGCTTTCTGTTACTGAGACAAAATAACCAAGAGAATCAACTTAGATGAGGAAAGATTTATTTTGGCTCATGATTTCAGAAATATCAGTGCATGCTAGTTTGGTCCTGTTGATTTTTGGTCTATGGAGCAAAGCAACACCTTGGGGCAGGGAATATAAGGCAGAGCAAAGTTGCTTGTCCCATGATAGCCAGAAAGCAAAGAGAGACAGGAAGGGTTGGGGCCCCACTCTTCTCTTCAAGGTCATGCCCACAATGACCTAACTTCCATCCACTGGGCTCCACCTCCTACAGGTGCCACCACCTTTCAATAGTGCTATCAGCTAGCGATAAGCCTTTAGCATGTGAGTCTTTGGGGAGTATTTGAGATCCAAGCCATATCAAGTGTCTACCCTGTAGAACTCACTCTTCCAGACACTTGGATATAACAGGCGGGCAAACAAAAATCTCTGATATTCCTGACATTTTAAGGACAAAAAAATAAATCAATGCATAAAATATGTAATCTTGTAATATAGGGGAACTTATATTAAAATTCCATATGGTGACATCCTGAAAGGATTCTCCTCTTTTATAAAGTGTGGCCTTGTGGAACCTTTACCCCTGGCAAGAGACTCCATATGTGGTCATGTTCTTGTCCTCCCTTCTAAATGGGCTTCCAGATGCTTGGAATGGGAAAAGGATATTTGAGGAACATGAATTACATTTTGGAGGCAAAGTTCTCTCCACTTTGAAGGCTAAGGGAAGGTTTTCTCTTTCCTCTACTGCTTATTTTCTTTGCACATAGGCTTCAGAAATTCCTTGGAGTTGATAAGTTATGCCCCCTTTTCCTTGAGTTCTAGATCTTTGTACAACTAATATATAGAGAGATAAAATCCATGTGTATACATTAGCAGTTCATAATTATATTCAATAGAATGGAAATTATGCCTGGATATTTTAAAATTTCTTTCAGACTCTGAGTACAAAATTTTGTAAAAATAAATTGCCACAACAGCTATTCATGAGGTTGGACGTGAAGGAAAGGTGACAGATTGGAACTGGAATCTGGGTGACAGTGGAGAATATGGGAACTCAGTGGGTAGTACATGTCCCCAGGCCATGATCACCCTGACTATAAGCATATAAGCACCAGGGCAATTGCATGGAGATGAGAGGAGTGGACTGAGCATTGCCCAGCTACTCAGTCTCCTGAGTATTCTCTGGTGATTTTCCTGCCTTTACTCTGCCAACTCTTTATTGAGGTCCACGGTCATCAAATGCTAGTTCTTGCCCTGACAAGGCTACACTACCTTCTAGGGAGTAAGCCTGGGTCTGAGTTAAATAGCGACCAAATATAGGAAGAGTTGCTTAATTACAACCAAGCGAGGTGGGATCAAACCGCTGGACCTGACTGAAGGAAGAACAGGCGACAGGGAGGCTCTGGGCTGACTCTGTAGGGCCACCTTTCTCTTGCAGTTTTGATATTGCTGAACCATGAAATCCTCTTCACCCACGCTTCATTTCTCACCTGGAAAGGATAGAACGTGGATCATGGTTAAATGTATTTCCTGACCCCAAAACCAACAGAGGATGAGTCTCACAAGTGAACTTAAAAGTCACCAGTTGGGGCTGGAGCCGTGGCTCAGTGGTTTCGGTGCTTGCCTGGCAAGCACGAGGACCTGGGTTCAAACCCCAGCACCACGTACAGAACTGAGTGTTGGAGCAACTAAGGCCATGTAAAAAACTAAATAAAGTTGTTTCTCTCTTTCTCTCTTGCTCACTGTCCCTCTCTCTTTTTAAAAAAAAAAAAGGTCACCAGTTGTTCCTGATCATTGATACCCTAATACAGTAGTTCTCACACTTCGTCAAGGACTAGAGTGACCAGCAGGAATTGTGAAAGCAGGATGCTGATCTCACCTTCACACCTCCCTTTCTTAAATAGTGGAAAACCCTAGACCTAACAGGATTTAGAAGAATTTTAACGTATCGATGCTCTTGCTCCTAGACCGTATTTTAGAACCACCGGTCTAACAGACACCTTTTTTAACATAGCTCGTCCACTCTTTTAGGGAAGTGCCTTTTTCTAAATTGTAGAAATATAATGACATGATAATTACTGTTTTGTCATCTTTGTCTACTTTCTGACTTTCTGAAAGTCCCACAGGATTGTTCCACAGGAAGCATCCATAATCAGTTTCCTGTGGAACACAGCTAGATAAATAACATTCTACTCATTGCAGATGTATAATTGGAATTCAAATTGATTTGGGTGCTTGCTTTGTTTCTGAGCAGCATTATTTATAAATTTTGGAATTGGACTGTCTTTATGGAGACATTACTACCATTCAGTTCAACACTAAATGATTCATCTTTGCATCCAAAATTGGGAAAGCTAACAGATGAGCACTAAGTTGAATCCATACCCTGTTTGCCTTATTGAAGTACTGGCTGTATATATCATAGTCCATGTGCTGCTCAGTCGTAAACATATGCATGTCACAATGTCATGTATGCATATGTAAATATAGAAACACATATGTGAATTCTTAATATAGTATATATATTTTATATTCATATATATCATCCATATGTGTATATGAATCATTATGTTCCCTTGAATATACATTAAAATTTTTCAAAACATTCTCATGTGTTTTCTGAGCATTATTTTAAGTGGGCCCATTTGGCATATGAATAAAGAATATTTCAAATATTTTTAAGAATAAAATTCATTTAAAAGGCATTTATTAGACTGGAGCAGTGCCTCAGCAATTGGAGCACTTGCCTGGCATGCACAGGGACATCAGTTCAAACTGCAACACCACATATACAACTAGGAGTTAGAGAAACAAAGGCCAGATAATAAAATAAAATTGATTCTTTATCTCTCCTTTATTCTCTTTGAAAAACAAAAGCATTTATTATAATAATGCTGTCAGAACACAATGCTGGCAAACTCCCATGGTGGCAGGCCTCTAGCTAAAGAGAAGGGTGGCAGGCTACTTTCTGGTCAGATCTGAAAATTAAATATTTTTAAGGCATAAACATATAAACAATTATGGACCATGTATTATGTTCATGTTAGGTATTCACTTCAATGCTGATACATGTCCCTTTTAAAAAGGGTTGTGGAGCCTAACCAAGTGGATTTATTGAATGGAATTTGCTTTTAGTGTATTCTTCATGGAAAGTGGATCAGGGACAGAGGGGTACAGCACAGGACAATGGGGAGTATCTTTGATGTCCTAAGTGGTGAATCTAGGGACTCAGCTATGAAGCCCTGAGGAAGCACAACACATAACAATGAGTTCTGTGACCATGGGAGGTCTTTGTAAGAACCTACAAAATGCTTTTGAAACATCTGCTATCTCTCCACATCTCCTGAATTAAATAATTTCGTTGAAATAAGCAGAATATAATTTACTTGCCCATATTCTCTTTTTTTTTTTCCGAGAGAGAGAAAAAGAAAGTCAGTTTTATTTATTTTTTTCATCTGGTTTTTGGTTTTCCAACACTTAGCTGTGTATGTGGGGCAGGGGTTTGAACCCTGATCCTCGCACATGCCATGCAAACACTCTACCCCTGAGCCACCTCTCCAGCCCATTGCCCATATTCTCTTACACTATATGGAAATGCTGCCCATAAACCTCAATTCACTTCCCCTTTCTGAAATACATTTTTATATATAAAGTCCAAGTGATCTTCATTCCTGCAATGCAGAATACACTCCTGATGGAAGAAATTGTGATCTTAGACTCTTTTCAGTACCACAGAGCGTCTATAGCTTCCCATCAGGAGAAAGAGGATCCAAAAGACAACCACGGATATCAAAACTAAGGACCTTTTATCTCATTAGAAAGCAAAGACATGCATATGTGGCAACGTATACTCAAATGTTGGCTGTTCGTATCAAGTACTATTACAGCATTTCAGGAAAAAGACAAAAATGAGCAGTTGCTGTATGCTTTTATTTTGGAATAAATTCTGTGTAGAGTCACATTTGAATAAGGACAGAATGCTAACTCATCCTGGCAGTAGACTTACAAAGAAGCCATGCAATGTGTCATTGTGTAACAATGCAGGGACCACTTCAGAATTTCCGTACAGGTTGGCTTCAGGGACAACAGTGTAGTCAGAAGGATACACTAAGAGGTTCATTTCAAAACTGTGCTTGCTAAGTAAATGCACTGATGTTACTAAGAGAATATCAGCAAAGTTTGAAAGATGACTTTATTTATATTGCATACATAATTTTTTATAATTAAGTAGTTCTTTGTGATGGCTGGGAGAATAAACAGATTAAGTTCTTGGGGATCTAAAGCATCTCACCCTTGGTGCTGCCACTGCTGAAAAGTGCCTAGTGTCTTTTAAAGGTGCCATAGTGACAGGTTGGTCCCCATCAGGAACAAATTCTTTTCCAGACTTACTTCCCAGGAAGAATCTCCTTTCCTTAGTTTGTCAACGTTATTCCCAGCCACTTCTCCCTCTTTGCACCTGCTTGTGTCAATTAATGCTCTAATTTAATTCCTTTTTCTGTCTTTATATTTTCATTCAACAACTCTCGATCAGTAATTTCCTTTTGGGGTTAATGAATGTGAAGTTGCACAAAGGCCAGCTACAGTTTCTTTAGAAATCTCAGATAAATAAAAATGCAATTTGAAAGCACACAAGAGCTTCATCGTGTGCAAAGTGGAGCGGGCGACTTTTAAAGTTGACTTTGATCAGGTTGCTTTTGAAAGATGCTCCTGCTCAACACTGGATTTGAAGAACCTTGTGCAGGATCATTTTCATTTTTGACAACCACAGAGAAGCCGAGTTCAATGACAATGCTGGCATTTGTCCTCGTAGCAATGGCAGCTGTGACTATAGCAAAATGTCCCCAGAGCCCAGCGTCTCTGCCAGGACCTTTTTCCCCTGACAGAAAGCAGGTGTCGAGCATAGGGGAGGGACAGAAATGCAGAGCCCTGAGGAGCTTCAGAAAATTGTAGGTCTGACTTCATCTCTACATGTATAGTTTGGGAAAATAGTTCTTAATTAAAAATAATTACATAGTTTTGCTCCATTCTATTTCTACAAAGTTAATTTAAATGGACCTCCAAAAAGAAGTAGTTGCAAAGTGTCTGTTGTTATAAATTCACATTAATTACTTATAGTCAGCCATAAATATGACTCTTTCCAGATGTCATGTTACTGGAGGATTTTCAGATACTCTACATTGCTAATTCTGTTGTCTCCATTGAAATTGCAGTTGACTTCTGTATTCTTAACCCATTGATGTGCTTTTGAACACTACATAGCACCTTTTCCACAAATAGGTTCTCCTACTACCTCGCATTTTAGTGGGTCTCCGCTTTCATTCATTGTGATAAGTTAAACTTGATGCAAGTTCATTTAAGCAAATAATAAAATACACAGAATCATCTTGCTTGCCACAACACCACCTTTGTGTTTTTCATTGTCCTTTATACTGTCTTAACATATTAAATATTAGCCTGTTTGTCTTTCTGCAGTATCCTCCAAGCACCCATGTCATGCCTGGCTCATGACAGGCATTCAGTGAATGTTTGCCGAATGAACAAATGAAATTAGTTGGTAGGACTGAGTTCTCCTGAGTTGCAAGTGTGATATTTTATCTACTGATTCCTGTGTCTATTCCCTGTGTTAGGTCATTGACTCTGGAACCATCTAAAATGCCCATCAATTGCTTTTGAACTATAGTACAAATTTGCAATATCAATTTACAAATGTCCCATGAAGAATTAATTTCTAGAAAGGTAACACAGCAGGAAAAAAATACCATATTGGCAGCAAAGCTACAAGAACCACAAAATAGAAATATGTAATACAATGGAGGAAAACTAAAAGCTTTACCTGAAGTATCTGAAAAGTCAGTTGAAAACTAGTGGAAACAAACATAGGGATTTACTTCAGATTTATAGCAGTAGGAAATCCATTAATTTTTGTACACTCTCTCTACAGCTCAATAAAAGTAGAAGACTAGCATGTGCAGATTCAAAAAATATTCCAAGGGTTTTCCTCTGATCAAACATACAGGGACGTTAAGTGATCTGGGTTGTACTTTTACCCACTGCTTTTTTAAGTAAACTTTCTGAAGTGTGTTGTGTCATCAGTTACTTTCAAAATAAATAATGAATGATCTGCTTCATTTGTTGAACTTTATTTATTTTTATTAAGGAGTTGAATTGTTATACAATCATAAGGCAACAAAATGATATTCATTTGATTCTAATTGAGTCACCACTATATCACCCACTTCCAGTCTCTTGATTCTTCTCTGTATTTCCCCCTACAAAAATTATAAATGTATTTATATACATGTGTATATATATATATAAGATTATGAATTTGAATTTTCCAGCATTAAATGACTGCATAAGTATTAAAGTATGCCACATTGTTGATTGTCTCCCTAGATCCCTCCCCATCTTCCCTCCCTCTCTCCTCCCCACTGCCTCCCCTCTTCCCCATCCCCACGAATCTATGTTTCCCCTAGATTTTGTGTTGCTTCATCTTTGGTGGTAAATCAAGAAGAGCCATAGCACTCTTGGTCACTAGCATGGTATTTTGTTCTTTTATATATATCTTTTATATAATTTATACACATAACTTCACAATCAACTAGTTTGACAAACATGAAAATATCCATCTTTTGTCTGCCCCGCACCCCATTCCAAATCCCTGCTCTCAAAAGGAAGCAGTTCACAACTTCTTCAATTTTTTCTGTTGGCCTTTACCTCTAAATCATTCAGTAACATGCTTAAGCTGCATCTTCTTGATCTCTTAGCTTCACACAATTCAGCTGTTAAACTTCCAGCATGAAAGAGGGGGATTTAGCATTTTGCATTCTCCTCCACCCATCTCAACCCCACCCACCCATAATTACCTCCTTCCATGTACCCAGTATAGATAAATCATACTTTCTGCATGTGTATATGGCAGTGTAAATTTTATCAATAACATGCCAAGTGGTACAGTTTAATAAGAATCTCATTCCAACGGCTTTATCTTTTTACTACTAATATTCTGACTTCATGTCTCTACAAAGCTTCCCAGTCTCCTCTACAGTGAGTCTGTACGTATGTTCAAATACACTGGGAATTTCTGTCAGTAAGACATGCCTCAGAACCCTCCTGCTTGATAGTTATCCAGGCCTGTTCTTCAGCTGTCAGCTGAAGACCTCTGTATACCACTATACCATTAATACCATCACTTGGATGTTTATATGTGCTCTAATTTTTCTAAAAAAATTTTTTTATGTTTTTTTTTCTAAAAAAAAAAAAAACCTCTTGTTGTCTAGACCTAACATCTTTTTGGTTTACTCTTTACTCTTTGTTATAGCAGAGTACTTCCTCCAATACATTTCTGAAAAATGGGTGAGAACAGTACCTTTATTCCTTCCTAATAATTAGTTAGGAATTTGAATAAATATGAAATTCTCAATTCAAAATTGTTTTCCCTATAAATTTTGAAGATATCAGTTCTTTATGCTCTAGCTTCCAGTTTTGGATGAAGAAGTACAATGTCATTCTGATTCCAAATCTATTGTATATAACCTTCCTCTCAAAGAAAAAAATAAAATAGTAGAATCCTCTTTTTGTAGCCCAAAATGTGCGGCTACAGATTGTGTTGGGTATGCCATAATGACATAGTTTGGGGGTATTCTTCATACATTTTGATGGGTGTTTGGTTAGGGACAAGATATTTTATATGGAAACTTTTGCTCTTTTATATCTCTGAGAATAAAACTGATGGGTTTGGGGTTCTTTTATATTGTTGAATTTTCTTCTCTCTGCACACTCTCCTTCTCCACAGCCTTTTCAGTGTTTTTAACCTCTTTTATGTTACAGCCATGTTGGGATCCCTAACTGTGTTGACATTTAAGAACTAGCTAATACAAAGCTCCCTGCTGTGAACGGGGCTTCCTGCCTGTGGGATTTACTATAAACCTGGCTGGACTGGATCACTGGGGAAGATTCAGAAGACAGTATTGGCCTGTGTTTTCTCTTGGTCTGATCAGATATTTCAGAGAAACTCTTGTCTCTTACTCTGAGGACAAAGAAACATCTGGCCATGTTCTGAAACCCTAGGGAAGTGGTCATTTGTGATAGCAAATTTATAGATTTTCAAGTAATTTCTTAGTTTTCATTATGGAAACTTTACCACCAATTTGACTGTATGTTATTAAGTCTAAATTTTCTCTGCATCATCATATCCTAGAGTGAAGAGTCTACCTTCTCCCAGAATCGAAAGGAACATTCATTGTATTGCATGGAGTGAGTGAAGAAATCAAATTGTTTTAACTTTTAGTTACTTGTGCATATTTAAAGCACATAGAGACATGTTAAAAATGGTATAGTGTGGGACTAGAGTGGTGGCTCGGTGGTTACGGTGCTTGCCTGGCATGCGTGAATACATGAGGTCAAATCCCAGCACCACATACACAACTAGGTCTTGGAGCAACGGAAGGCACATGAAAATCTAAATAAAAAATTGTTTCTCTTTCTCTCTCCCTCACTGTCTCTCTCTCTTAAAAAAAAAAAAAAAGTATAGTATGTACCCATGTGACCATGGCCAAAGGTAAGAAGGAGCTCTCAGTGCACCTAAGCACTCCTTGGGTGTTGCACTATCATTATGTCTCTGATGTTTCTATTTATTTTCACAACATGTGCATACACCTGAGAGATATGTAGCATTCTATATGCTGGTTAATGAGCAAGCTTTTCTTCCCGCGTGCAGTGTGTGGGATAATCCCACTGGAAGGGGTGATCTCTTCCGCCAGAAGCATGCATCAGAGGTCATAGGCAAACCATGTAGCTTCCTGAGAGTGCTGGTGTTGCTGCTCTGGAGGAGCCACTTCTACACTCATTGTGTTTAGGTCCACTTTGTCACCTGCTGGCTGTTTCTGGACACCAGGATACTATTCTTCCATTGATCCACCATGTTCAAAGATGTCCAATTAATGTCCATAGAGAACTTAGAAATCATTCATTCTCCTTCCTCGCCCATTCCACAAATAACGTGTAAGAGAACAATAAAACTTCACTCCAGTGCATCATGCCTTCAGTATCTACATAAGCGGTGGCTCAGCGGTGGCACCAATGATGGTGCTCAGTAGCTTTGACATAACGCATTTGAGAGCTCCATAGAAGCTCTTTGCAGTACCCCATTGGGATTAGTTAAAGGATGGAAGGCATGATGCCCATCAGTGCCCTTTTTGGTCTGTCACATTGATCTAGACTGTGACAGTTTGTGGCTGTCATACCTCAGCATCCAGAGAAAATGCTAATCTTTTTTCAGCTTTATCTTAGCTTACTAGTTATTGATATTTGGTAAAATCTTTGCCAATACATAACACCTTTGGTACAGAAGAAACTGAAAACCACAGATTGGTTTTGAATTTAATTCATTTCTGGTTTTGGAGTTCCTTCTGTTTTAGGGGTTTGGTAGTGTATAACTGTTTTAGCTGGACCTCCCAGGGTTTGACAGATTTTCTTTTATTTTTCTGTTTTTATTTTTTATTAGTGCAATAATAAAATCTAAGAAAAAAATTAAAACTGTAAAATGAAAAATAATGCCAAAAAAGTATCCAGAGTTCTGTTAACCAAATTAACACTGTACTTTTTCAAGTTATTTTATTTTCTTTCTTTGATGATAGAAGCTAAATTGAAAAGATAATCTTGCTGTTACAATAATAGTATATGTTCACTGTCCAAAATTTAAAAAGTACACAGATATGTAAGAAATTTAATCCCAGAATCCTATCTTACTATTCAGATATGACCACTTTAAAACCACACACACACACATATGTATACATATACATACACACATGCATATATATATTTAGGCCCTTTTTATTCTTTTGTTTTTCTTTTTTAAAGAAAGAGGGACAGTAAGAGAGAGAGAGAATCAATTTTCATTTAGTTTTTCATGTAGCTTTCATTCCTCTGACTGTTTTATACATGATGCTTGGGTCTGAACCTGCGTCCTCTAGCATGCTAGGCAAGCATGGTAACCACTAAGCCACTGCTCCAGCGCCCTCCCCATTTTTATTTTTTAATCACAAAAGAATTAATGTTTGTTTTTAAAATACAAATAATAAGCATAATATAGCATAAATATCAAGATGGTCTTTTAATCACCATTATTCTCTAAAGTTCTTCAAAGTATTAGTTCTGTAAAGTTTGTTTTTTATTTTCCCAGGCTTCTTTCTAGGCAATATTTATACATACTACATATATACACTCTGACCCTGCCATAAACAAATTCTTTAAGTATCTTCTTATATTTCTTTATTTCCTAAGATCCAAAGCTATAATACATAAAACACACAGCAACTAAGCTGGATGTACACACCAAACTTTAAGGTTTATTACACAAATAAAGTGAAAACATACATCTTAATCCACAACTTGCTTCTTAAATTTAGCTATTAAACATGAGTATTTATTCTATATCAGAAGATATAAATCTGTCTCATTATTTCTTTTCTTTAAGAGAGAAGGACAGTGAGAGAAAGAGAGAATCAATTTTTATTTAATTTTTCATGTGGCTTTTGTTGCTCAGACACTTCATTGTATACATGGATGCTGGGTTTCGAACCTATATCCTCGTGCATACCAGACAAGTGCTGCTGAGCCACGGCTCTAGCCCCTGTCTCATTCTTTCAATAACTGCATGAGATCAATATGCAAATCTTTATGGAAAAATTCACTAATTGATAGACACAATGTTTCCAATTTTTTTCATCACTCAAAACATTACTGTGTAAATCTTTACATACAAACCAATTGGCATACGTATGCAAAATGTTTTTAATCCAATAAATTCCTAGAAGTAGAATTTTTCAAAGGATCCTTGAATATTTAATGTTAATGGATGACTCAAATTGCTTACCAAAAAGATGATGTAAGTTATAACAAAAAGAAATACAAACACACATATTTCTTCACACCCTTACCAATATTGAATGTCATCAGTCTCTAAAATTTTTGGAAATGTGAGCAGTGTAAAAGTGCAATTTCCTATTTTAATATAAATTTCCTTGAGTTTGAACATTCACCCAAACCTGATCATCTGCACATAGACTTTTTGATGCTTGCTGGCTGACATTCTGCGGAGTAGATGAAAAGATGCATTTCCCAGCAGGCATTGCTGCCAGGGCTTCACCTTGTCCTGCCTTTGTCTACAAAGGTTAATGTGATTCCTAGTTTGCTCCTATTGGATTTTGAGAATAAGACTTCATTCCTACTGAAAACCCATTCATTTTCTGGGTATCATAGTTGAAACGGATATAGGAAAGTCTCTTTTAGGGGAAATCCTGATACCATATATTGACTACTTTTAAAAAGCAGAAATTAGGAGTTGGGGATTTAGCTCAGTGGCAGAGTGCTTGCCTAGCACGTGCAAGGCCCCGAGTTCGGTCCTCAGGTCTGAAAAAAAAAAAAGCAGAAATTAGTTTCAGAGTTGCTGTGGATCTTGCATTTTGAATCTCAGGAGCACACAGGGAGATACTGAAGTGGTGGTGGGGGCTGTCACATGGGCACTTATATTCAGAACTGCAAGGTGGCATCCACTGTGCTTTTGAGTCCAGTTGTGTCAGTGATTATTCCTCCCAGGTCATTCTCTCGTTCCTTGCTTGCGTTGTGCTTCTGTGAATTTTCACTGTTTTGAAATCATCATTGTTACTGTGTGGTATAGCTCATCAATATGAAGCAGGTACCATTTTAAACCAGCAGTCTCTGGACTGCTTCTGGATGAAATATTAAATATAACTTCACTTCTATTTGCTCATAAGCCTCAAAAACACAGGAAAAAGTAAGACAGGGGGATGCAATGGTGGAGATTTAGTGCTTGCCACACACCTAACTTGCCATCCTTTGGTTCCTGATAGAGGGTGCCAGAGAGCCAGCGCATCTTTAAATATTGAAGAACAGGATCTATGCCAACATAGCATATGGTTTTATGTGAACAATGAATATTCTATCACCTCATGTGTGACGCCAGGGAGAAAAGTGGATTTGTGGAAACCCGGTGCAGCTGAGCCTACATCAGAGGCAATCCTTTTCATGATAAGTGTGTATGTTCTGAGGATGGATTGAGAGGTTCACTGGAGGAACACACACAAGGATGAGGTTGTTAATGAGTTACAACTGCCCAAAAAAAGGCGTTGGCAGTTGCTGCCATCAAATAAATTTTAATGACTTGATAGTGTCCCTAATGATCTGCATTTTATCTGAGCTGCCAGGATATCCTTACATAAGTAGCATAGTGATTTCATCCCTGTCTGAAAGAAGTCTCCATTGGTACCTCTCCCTTTTGTAGTTCCAGGCTAGTCATTAACCGAATGCCGTATCTCCCTTCCAGCCCTCAGGCATCTGGCCTAGTGTACATTTTTGTCAAAAAACAAAGGCAACTAAAAGAACAGTTGTATAAGAAAGAATATCATTAATTGTTAGGAAAAAATATAGCATTGGCTTATGGCGGCTTTAGTCGGCTGTCAGGGTACTTCTAGTTTATTCTTTACTGATCAAAATGGGAAACATATAACTCAGTAATTTGATCATGAAGACAATAAAAAACTATATTCTAAGACTTAAGTGATTACAAAAGAATTGCTATAGTTCTAATCTGCTTTAAAATACTAAAATTTCAGTGCTGTTATTTAAAATGGCTCCTGGCCACCGGCTCTGGGATGGTCTCAACATGTGGTAGATTTGCTCTGCCAGTTGCCAGCAGGCCTAGATGAATGATGCGGTTGGTGATTATTGGGCTTCAGGCTGTGAGAAGCGATCCCAGTTGACTGCTCCCACTGGTATGTTGATTGGCACACCTGTGACAGTCAATCAAGATAAGGGTGTCCTCCATGGAACTCTTTCTCAACTTTGTACAATCACCTGGGGATCATGGGAAAAAGCAGCTTCAACGATGTCATTGTCAGTGGGACCCAGGATTCTGCATTTCTCGCAGGCTCCCAGATGGTGCTGAGGCATATATTGCTGGACCACAACCTACAATCTGAATGCACAAGGCCTTATATTTCAAATCTTTTCTTTATAGCTGGAGATAGAAACAACCTCTGCTGGCCTGAACCCTTTGCATTGATTTTCTTATAGTCTATCAGCATTATGCCTTCCTGGCATCTTACCTGCAGACAGCCAAAGAAATTCAATTGTTGCAATGACACAAAGGAGATTAATACAAGGTTGAGAAACCTTTATTAACTGTGACTTCACAATGTAAAGATTCCAAAGTTGGCCTTTATTTTTTTAAGAGAGAAGGACAGTGTGAGAGAGTGAGAGAAAATCAAATTTTATTGAGTTTTTCACATGGCTTTTGTTGCTCTGACACTTAGTGTGTACGTGGGTGCTGGGGTTTGAACCCGTGTACTTGCACATGGCAGGCAAGCGCCATAACTGCTGAGCCACCACTCCAGTCCCCCAAAGTTGAACTTTAATAAATGAACTGAAAATACATTCAGTCTTTTAATGTTTGAAACATATTCAACAATTTTTTCTAAATGATACTGTACTTTGAATAATTGTTAAGAATGGTTGTGTGGAGGGATTAGTGCCTACTATGTTTTACAATTTTTAAGTTTGTTACTTTACTGTGGAGAATCAGTTCAGCCTTTCCCTGGGGTCAGAGGTTCATACCCTCATTGCTCCATGGCTCCAGTATGTGTGGGGTACACACTGCCCTGAGAGCCAACTCTAATTACATTCATCTCTGTGTCCTAGCACCAAACAGCACCTGGCACCTGGAATTGCTCAATGAATGTTAGTGGGAAAAGAAATCTTGGAATACAATAAGTAAAGTAAATTATGGAATGTCAACTCAGTAGAAGAAAATGTAATTCAGAAAATAATAATTATGAAAGCTGTAACAACTTGACTATTTCGTATTATGTGAGAAAGAATTGGAGGTAAAAATGCATTTTCCCTGTTTTCTACATACATATCTGTATATAGTACAAATAAAAAAAGAATAGAGGAAATTAAAACAGTGGTCAAGGTGTGGAGCATGGATGATTCAACTTCCCATTAAACTTATTTCTTTTCTAGATTATCATTTTCAATAAGTTATATGTTTGAAAAATAAAATGATGTTTTCTTATCAGAAGAAGTCATTCTTGCTTCCCTGTATGTTCATATTGCAATAGTCCATTTTACTAAAGACTCGGTTCAGAAAAGTTGGAGATTTTTGAAAGAATTCAATTAACTATGAGTGAACAGGTTTTTGAAGATTATGATAATGCTTTCCTTTTAAAACTAAAAAGTTATTAAATTTTTTTAAAATTGAGATGACCCTTAAAGTAGAACTAGTCCCATTCATCTTCTTTTCTCATCCTTAGAGTGAATAAAATGAATAACAGACTAAGAGATTTACCTCACCAAATATAGTACAGCAAAATGTCAAAATGGTTCAATCCAGTTGTTTTCTGTATTCCTTTTGTTTTGGTCTCTGTATCACTTACCTAGGTTACTTTTTTTCTAATTTAAAATTGTTTTTCTGTGGTACCATGTAGACTCTAGCCTCAGTTGCATGTATATCCTTTCTGCCTACAGTTGATAAATCTGAAAATGTTGCCATGTAAAAACCAGATAGTGGCTGGTAATACTACTCTAAATTTTGCATTTTCATCTAAGAAGTAAAAGTTCTGCTTAGAAATATGATAAGAGTCCTGGGTGAAATAGTTTAGCTAAGAGCAGAAAAAAACAACAAAAACAAACTCTTTTTCCTTATTCAGTTGGTTGGATTCTCTTACCCAGATTCTTCTTTTCTTTCTTCTCTTTTCTTTTTTTTTATTAGTTGAATATGGACTTACAGTTGAGGGGGAATCATTATCATACAATCAAGAACAAATGTACATTCACATAGTTAGCCAAGCCTGATGCCATTCCATGGTTCCCCCCTTGGGTTCCCCATGGTTCTATATTTCCCCAAATGAACCCCTGTGTTAAATGGACTTCTCATGGAGGTCAGAGATCTCCTTCTGAGTTGATTCCCCCATACTCCCTCCCTCCAGTCTCCATGATATCCTTCCTAATCACTTCCCCCTCGCTGCCTCCCTCCCTACGTCTCCAGGTATCATAGACAAGGTTCCCCCTGTTTGTGTAAAAATTTATACATATTGAGGTTATTATTAGCTTAGCCATCTAATGTACTGTTTCCAAATAGATGGAGATGGAAAAAATTATGCTAAGTGAAGTATCCCAATCTCAGAGACTCAAGGGTCGAATGTTTTCTCTTATTTGAGGAGACTCTTCTAATCTCTTTCCCATTCTTGCTCTGGCAGTTCCTCTCTTTGTCTCTCTTTTGTTCTCTCGTAAATGATTTGCACTTTTAGGTCTTTTAGATAAATATCTTGGGATTGATTTTTATTTAAAAACTTGGGGGGTTGCGTCGACATATTCAAACGCACATGCATGTATACCTGAATGTATATGCTATAACATCAATTTATGTTTGTAGAGGTGCAAGCATCATGTGTACGCAAGGAAGATATCTCTTTGTTATGTTCCTCTAGAGGCTAGCAGGTCACTGGACATTGGGAAGGTACTTTCTGTGCCTTTATGAAAACCATGCACACATGAATTAAGAAATGAGTGCTGCTATTAGTGAGGAAGGAACTAGTGCTGAAGACCAGTGAGCTAATAGACCCCTTAAAATGATAACACACTG
>PVKS010032547.1:0-22448 GCA_004027875.1 Aplodontia rufa | reverse complement strand
TGTGTTAAATCCAGATAATGTGTAATGTTATACAACCTAATACTTTTTTAGAGATATTGTAGGTAAGGGAAGAAAGGGATAAGGGTGGGTAATTGGGGGGGTGCTCCTGGGGGTAAATCTAATATCCAAAAACTATACACATTTTATATTATTTGGTTAAAAACTTGTATGGTTGTTCAAAAATAAAAGAAAAAAAAGATGACAAGATTCCCTGGTGGTCACATCAACCAAGGGATGACACGTGAATTCCAGATTTTCTACTTCTGGGATTTTCAGAGGACTCAGAAGTGTAGCCTCTCTTAATTGAGCTTTTCATCTCCATGAACTTGGTCACTGTGCTTGGGAACCTGCTCATCATTCTTGCCACAATCTCTGACCCCCCTCCTGCACACACCCATGTACTTCTTCCTCTCCAACCTATCTTTGTGAGCATCTGCTTCACCTCCACCACCATCCCAAAGATGCTGGTGAACATAGACACACAGAGCAAGGTCACAGGGCATGAAAGCTGCATCACCCAAATGCATTTATTCTTTTGTTCTTTTATTTGTTTGTTTCTTTCTTTCCTTTTACCTTTGCTGGATTGGACAACTTTCTGCTGACCATGATGACCTATGACTGCTCTGTGGCCATTTGTCACACTTTGCACTACACTGTTATAATGTATGTTGGCTCTGCGTGTTGCTGGATCTGGCATCCTGGATCATGAGTGCCCTAAGTTCCATAGCACACTGCATAATGGGGTTGCAGTGGCAGCTGTCTTTCTGCACGGACCTGGAAGTCTCACATTTTTCTGTGAGCTTAATCAGGTGGTCCATGATGCCTGTTCTGACACCTTTCTTAATGACCTAGTAATATATTTTTTAGCTGTGCTGCCAGCTGTTGGTCCCCTCACAGACATTCTTTACCCAATGCAAGATAGTTTCCTCCATCCATGCAATCTCATCTGCTCAGGGGAAGTGCAAAGTTTTCTCCACCTGTGCATCACACCTCTCAATCCTCTTATTTATTGCACATTCCTGGGGAGTACCTTAGCTCTTGTGACCTGAAGCTCACTCCAGTGCAAGAGCCTGAATGATGTATAGCATTCTCACCCCCATGCTGAACCCCTTCATCTTCAGTCTGAGGAATAGGGTCATCAAGAGTGCTCTGAAAATATCCTTTGGCAGGAGAAATATAAAATGGGTATTTGATCTGGGGCTGGACAAATGCCCATGGTTGCAGTGCTCAAAGACTCAGAACCATTCATTGTGATTCTTTGATCAAATTTTAGATGTAATCCTTCTATTTAGTTATGGATATTTTCTGTTTCTTTCATTTTAGATTCTTTTTTAACAATGATAATTTTAATTTCATCATTCTTTTCCCACATTATCTGAATTACATTTTAAAGAAGAGCTTCACCCTATCAACTGTTTATAGAATTCAATTAACTAGCTTTTTGAAATGTTGCCCCATTTTTGGGTGTATTTTATCAGAAGGTCAGACTTGTCTCTCTGCCACCATGTACATTTTAAAACATGACTGAAGTGTTTATGTTCTCTCTAAGGTGGTTTGCTTGTCTATTTTAATTTTAAATTGGCAGAATTGTACATATTTAAATAGTTGCACACATTATGGGGCATAATATGATAATTTGATACATGTAAACAGTGGGTAAAGATCATGTCAGAGTAATTAATATTCCATATCTTCAAGCATGAACCATTTTCATGCACTGGAAAAAATTGTACTCATGTTTCCCAGTTATCTTGAAATGTATCATAAATTGTTGTGGACTGTAGTTAATACACTGTGCTATAGAAGAGTAGAACTAATTCCTCCTATCCAACTGTGTTCGGGTACCTGTTACATAGCTTGATTCTGTGTCAGCATCCCCTTACCATTTCCAGTCTCTATTGACCACAATTCCATTATCATTTTCTAATGGAAAAAAGTTGTTTCTAAAAATGAATGCGTATGTACCCTAATTTTCTTTGTGTGCTGACCATTTCACTTAACATGAAGTCCTCCAGTTACAGCCACACTGCTATAAATGACAACATTTTATTCCTTCCTGTGGTTGAAACATATCTCATTGTGACTTGTGCCGCATTTTCTTCATCTACTTATCCATCAGTGGACCTTGGTTTGTTCCATATCTTGACTATTGTAGATAGGTCAGTAACCATGTGCATGTGGGCTGATCTGTTCTTTTTTTTCTTTGCTTTAAGACTGTTTCATAAGTGAAATTTCATCGACATAGGAGACTCATAACATTTTCCACCTGTGTGTCTCCCCACTGTGTTTCACTCTACAAGTCCAAGTGTGCAGTCTAGTTTTGGTACAGCCCACAGCTCACAGTGAGGTGCAACAGCTACAGTAAGGTTCACCAAGGTCACCCCCAAATCAGTAGCCTCATCCACAATCTGAGGATGAGGACATAAAGGGAGCCTTGAAAATATTCTTTAGGAAGGAAGACCAAAGGAGGATTTGGGGATGAGGAAGTGATTCTGATTGCAAAGTTCACAGCCTAAAAGCCAGAAAATGTGATTGGTTGGTTAGATCATCAGATTGGAGCCTGCACCTTTCCAAACAGACCCTCCATGTCCCACTTCCACATCAATGAATCTTTCTGTTCTGATTTGTACACATTTCTCCCTCTAATGATTCTCCTACTTTTCTTTTGATCTGTGGCATCATAAACTATTGGAAATTCCCATTTATCCCACAGGGACCAAATGGATATCTTATCAATAATGTTTACTACAACACACTCAGCACTGTTATTGAATGATACACCTGCCAATGTGGAGCCGTAATAGTGAGGCAACTGGTTTTACCAGGGGAAGACAGGGAAGTTGGCAATAAGAGGGTGGCACTTGAACAGAGCTTCGGAGCTGATGACTTAGTAACATATTTCTTTGCAGGACAGAAATAGTGTTGGAAGAAGCCATAACATGGCAAAGTAGGGAGGAATATGTTCACATAGTGAATGATGGGTGGAAAGATGGGGGATGAGAAGAAGGGAGCACTTGCAAGAAAACAAAAAATTGGTGATCTAGATCGAGTAGGGCTGCTCTTTGTACAATTCTTTCAACCTCAGTGACAATCTGAAATTTTTAATAATAAAGTGTAGGGGAATGATCACCCAGCAGTTTAGAGACAGTTATATTCTTTGTCTTAGGTGGGAGTAGATAATGCGTGGAGAGTGAAGTGTGAGGGGGGAGATTCTGTTGGATCAGAAGGTCACACACACACATAAAAACACACCCCCACATACACATGCAGCACACTGCAGCCTCCTGGGGCCATGTTGGTGCCATGCTATTCTCATCTCCAACACACCATTAGAAAAAGAGTGGACTCAGATACATTGCCAATATTAGATCATCTTTCCCTTAAAGAATTTCAACAGGGAACAAGAAATTACAGTTCATATATTTCTTGTTTAAGTTTAAACTTGGGATACAAGGGTTGTAGCAACTTCCTGCCCAGTATTTTAAGGAAAATAATTAAAACATCAATAAACAGAGGCTGGAGCGGTGGCACCACAGTTATGGCACTTGCCTGGCATGCACAAAGATGCAGGTTCAAACTCCAGCACCAGGTATACAATGAAGTGTCAGAGCAACAAAGCCACATGAAAAACTAAATAAAATTGATTCTTTCTCTTACTCACTGTTCCTCTCTCTCTTTTAGAAAAAAATCAAGAAACAGAAAGAGAGGAATTAAATGGAACTGACTGGAATAGGAGGGCTAATGAGCTCAGTTATTCACCAAAAGACTAATAAACAAGAAGCTTCCTTATTCCTGGAAATATTCCAACTACCACTATATCCCCCTTGATGGCCAGCAAAAATAATAAAAGAATTAAAATAAAATTATGCAAAAGGAAAAAGAAATGATATATTTTTCGATGTCAAGACATTTCCAGATTGAATATTCTCAGGCAAAAAACTGAACAAAGGGAATAAGCCAAATATGTTTTAATGAAATATACAAAAAATACAAATTGTATATTTTATATGAAAACATAGGTTTCTTTTTCTAATGCATATTCCATATTTATTTGACTAATTGGTATTCTTAAATGCTTTTATTAGTGCATTAAAGTAACACATAATAATTTGGTTCACTTTGACATAATCAAACATGCATGAAGTTTCACTTGCTCCATTTCAGCCCCCAGTGCATTCTGTTTCCCTCCTCTCTTCCTTTGCCATTCCCCTTCCTCTACTGATTTTCCATTAGTTTATTTATTTATTTATTTATTTATTGTTTTTATGTGGTGCTCTATAGATAGTCATAAAGTTGGAATTCACTGTGGTATAGTAATGTTAGTACCTAGCATAATTTTATCATCTCCTCCCCTTTCCTGTCCTCCTACCTTCCCTTTTATTTCTTTCTACCCCCCTAATTTCCCCTTATCCTTATGAAATCCAAACTACCTATCCCCCTCATCCCTCCTGATTTTTCTCCAGCTTCCACATATGAGAGAAGTATTTGAACCTTGATGATATAGTTGAGTCTGGCTTACTTAATTTAATATGATGTTCTCCAGTTCCATCCATTTACCAGAAAATTCAATAATTTCACCCTTCATGGCTGAGTAAAACTCCACTCTGTGTGTGTGTGTGTGTGTGTGTACATTTCATTATCCATTCATCTTTTGTCAGGCATTGGGCTGAATTTCATAGCTTTACTATTGTAATTTGTGCTTCTATAAACAGTAATGTGCCTATATCACTATATCATGCTGATTTTAGTTCTTTCAGATAAATACCAAGGGAATGGGATAGATGGTCATATGGTAGTACCATTCCTAGTCTTTTGAGGAATCTCTTTACCAGAAAACCACATAATTTATGGCTGAGCAAAACTCATATTATGAATGCTCACTTTAACTATTTGTCTATTGACTGGCTCCAAGGCTGGTTCCATGACTTGGCTATTGTGAATTGCTATAAACATTGGTGTTCAAGTATCACTATAGCATGCTGATTTGAATTCTTTTGAATAGATAACAAGGAGTGGGATCAGCACTGTAATGGAAGTCCTACTTAGTGCAATAATATAGTGGAAATGGAGAACATTGTGTTAAGTGAAAAAAAATGTGAAAGTCCGCCTGAATTTAAAATAGTGACTACTGGATTTTGGGAAGTGTTTATGTGTATTTGGGGGAAAAGTGAAAATAGGGTAGTTGCATTTGATCACAGCATATAATATAGACTAACAAAAATGTTACAATGAAACACAATAATATGTACATTAATACATGTCAATAAAATTAAATTATTATTAAGAAGTACACAGATAGAGAAATAAAACTGTTGTTCACAAAGATTATGTAGGTTAAATTTGGAATTGATAACAAAACTAAGAAGTAACAGTTACAAACAGGTTGCAGACATAAATTTTATATATAAAAATGCATATTAAGTAAAATATAAATATACATAAATCAACTAATCACCTAAGTAGCTAGTTAAAGATAAAATAAATATAACAATATGTCCATGATGTATAAGAGGAAAACTGCAAATCTCCAATGGATGAAATCAAAGAGACATAAGGGTGAAATACCCATGTTGATGGACAGGAAGACACAGTAGTGTCGTCAAGTCTTTCCAGCTCCTTCTGAAGGTTCCTTTCAATCTCAATAGAAATTCCAGGAAGTTATTTGATGCCTACAGGTTAAGAGACCCTTGTCTGAAGAACTTGGGATCAGATTTTGGACTTTTTGGATTTTAGGCTACAGGCATATACATAACTAGATAACTTGAAGACCTAAGTCTAAAATGAAATTTACGTGTTTCATGTACATCACATACGCATGGCTGGAAGGGAATTTTATGCATTAGTTTAATAATTTGTGCAGAGTTTCATGGTATGGAATTTTCTACCTCTGCCTGTTGTATTGAAACTCAGTTTCAAATTTTGGAGCATTTTGCATTTTGGGTATTCCACCACCACTTTTTAATTTTATGCTGTATAGCCCCCTAGTAGATCACTTCTCCATTACCCACATCTTTCCTATTCTCTGACAACAGCCAAACCCTATTCTGCTAACTCTCATCAGCCCCCCCAACATCATTACCCCAGTCTCTCTCTCTCTCTCTCTCTCTCTCTTTTCTTTTTTGTAATAAGAATATCTTAAAGTATCTCTTTTCTCTCCCTGCTCTTGCTCCATAAGCATAAGACTCTATCTTCCTATCTCATTTCTTTACTCTCAGATATCTGTAAGCTTAAGACTATAAAAAGTCAGTTTGATTTATGCAAATTTTCATGTATGAACAGGCTCTTCATTTCATGAACATTGGTGAGCAGCTTTTCATTGGTACTCTTCACACAAGCACTGAAATACACTGATAAGACAACAGTATTCTTCTGTGGATAATAAAGTGACATGGTCACTGGGAACACTCAACTCCCATTAGAAACCTAACTATACCCAGGCAGGCAGAGGAACTAAGAAATGTCAAAAATTAATATACATGTATATGTTCATTTCAAATTATAGTATGTAGGTATTACAGAGGAGATATGAGTTTGGGAAATGGATGAAGTGGGGTAGATCCCGGTCTAGGATCAGCCTAACTTACTATGTCACTATGTCAATATCCATGTATGCATGAATATGTAACCATAATTCCCTCTGATATGTTAGATTATGTCAAATAAATAAAAAATAAAGAACAGTAAAAAATACACATCAGGAATAATGCTATAATGGCTCTTATAAAAATGTCAAAAAGAAAACTCACATCATCTGCAAATGTGACCTTCTGACATTCTTCTTTCCACTTTGGAGCCCTTATTATAAGAATTTCCAAGACGATGATTAAGCGTGGTGAGAGTGGACATCCTCATCTTCTTCCTCATCTTAGAGGAAAATCTTTGAACTTTTCCCCACACACTATGAGGTTGGCTGTGGGTTCGCCATATAGTCTTATTGTATTGACATGTGTTCTTCCTATACCTAGTTTGTGAGAGTTTTTATCATGTGGGGAGGTTGCATTTTATCAAATACTTTCTGCATCTTATAGTTATTGTCCTTCATTGCGTTGATGTGATGTGTCACATTTACTGATTTGCATGTGTTGAATCAATATACGAGAAAAGTTGTGTGGTATAAATCCTCTTTGATCGTGGTGTATAATTGTTTTGGTATACTATTTTCATTTTTTGGAAAAGACGCTAGATAAGCTTTCAATCTTCTTAAATTCTCTAATACTTATCTTGTAGCCCAACAAATTCTCTCTCCTTGAGAATGGTCTGTGAGTGCTGGAGAAGAAAATGTGTTCCCTTGCTGTTGAGGAGAATGTTCTTTACATGCCTAGGAGGTCCATTTAGTCTAAAGTGTGAAGTCCAGTGTTTCCTTAATTTTCTGTGTGGAGTATCCAAAAGTGGTATATCAAAGTCCCCTATGATTGTGGCAAGATCTCTGTCATTTCTCAAATCTATGTTGGTTACCACAGGCTAGAAAGATGAGAGAGAGGAAGAAATGGGGGCTGGACAATAGGTGCAAAATTACAGATAGTAGGGAAAAGTTCTGATGTTCTATTGCACAGTAGGGTGACCATAGTTAACAATGATGTGTTGTACATTTCAAAATGGCTAGAGGTGAGGACTGAACGTTCTCAGCACAAATGATAAATGTTAAAGGTGATGGATGTGCTAATTACTAAAATTTGATCATTCCACACTATATACAAGTATTAAAATATCACACTATACTGCATAAATTAAAAATACCCACTCCTCAATATCTATCCAAAAGGATAAAATCAACATACTATAGTGATACATGCATACCAATATTTACAGCAGAATAATGCAGAATAGCCAAGTGACAGAATCAGCTCAGGTATCTATCAACAGAAAATAGGATAAAGAAAATGTGGTATCTGTACACAATGGACATTTACTTGGCCATAAAGGATACAATTTTGACATTTTCTGGTAAATAGATGGATTTGAAAACATCATGCTAAGTAAAATAAGCGAGGCTCAGAAAGTCAAGGGTCAAATGTTTTGTATGTTCTGCAGAAGCCAGACTGAAATAAATTTTTAAAAATGGTGGGAGACTCCAGGAAAATAGAATAGAAGCCAGTAGTGTAGAGGAAGGGCATCATAGGGGAGGGAGGAAAGATGAGAGCAAAAGGAATTGCAGAAAGAAATTGACCCAATTATCCAATGTCCATGCATGAGTACATCACAATGAATTCCACTTTTATGTATACCTCTAATGCACCAATTTAAAAAACAATACATTTATAGAAGGAAGACCAAGAGAGTAAAAGAAGTAGGCCAGTAGAAGGGAGGAGAGGAGGGAATGAGAAAGTACTAATGATTGAAATGGAACAATCCATTTATTTCAATATTAGGGTCCTGTATGGATATGTCTAAAGAACCCCACCATTATATATAACCATAACGAACTAATAAAAGCATAAATTTTAATTATATCTACAGAAACTATTACCACTTTCATTTTATGTAATTGTTTGTAATAATGGGAAGTGAGAGGGTAGAGCAAATTTAAGTCTATCTTGCTATGTTTAATTTTCTTGGTAAAGCACAGATTCTAATTGAGACAGGACATAATAAATAAATGGATTCCCATAAGGGAATTAAAGCCCCATACTACTATTGTATCATAATCAGTCTCTCCCTTCAGATCCTTTAATGTTTTCTTTACATATCTGGGTGCTCCACTATTGAGCACATGGGTTTACAACTGTTAAATCCTCTCATGAAATCAAACCCTTTGTCATTATTTAAAGTTTCCCTGGGTGTTCTTTACAGCTTTTATAACCAGCTCTTAATGGCCCCCATGGGAAGGACACATTCTTCCAAACTTAGAGAAAACCCCAAGAGGACAATATTGACTGAATTTCCACTCATTTCTTGTCCCCAGATTCCTGGCAGATCAATATTGCCTAGAGATTACAACATTAGAAATAGAATTAGAGTAAGAGCCTTTGTGAATTCAGACTCAGGAATTCAATACACACTTGATGTCTTGATGTCACCATTAGTTCACCAACCCAAGGATAGGAGGAAGAACTCTTCTGCCTCAGGGAATAGAGCTGTGCTTCAGTGACAGCTCTGACTCCTTCCCACTGATGCTGAGGACTCAGTAGCTGCCTTCACTGCTCATCTGCCTTCAGAACAAGATTCACAAGGCTTATCTGCTCAGGACCACAGTGGAGTGAGCAAAAGGAGCAGGGTGAGGTCTCCACAGATGAGACAAGAGCACCAAAGGGCAGTTGCTCTATAGGCAAGGAAATGGGGAAAGTTCACTGCATCAGAAAGTTGCGGTGCCCAACAAAGAGGACGCCTCAGCTCTAACTGCAGCCTCTTCTCTGACACCTGTCTTGCCCTCTGCTCATTCCAACATCCTTTCCACAGCCCACTCCTTCCTCCTCAGGAGCAACTTTGCTAGTTCCCTCCAGGGTGATGCTGGCTTGCCCTAACATCATCCCCAGTGTCTGAGTCCTCTGGTCACCTCTGCCGTTGCACACCTAAGGACCTTGCCCCTCATTCACTCACACATTCAGTGAGCATTTGAACCACCTACCATTGTTCCTGCCATGTGTATCAGTGACAGCTTCTCCTCCCATGTGTTTCTGTGAAGGTAAAATGCTGTCATTCAGCAGAAGGAATCAATGCAGCTTCTACCACTGGTAAGTGTAAAAAAATATATGACTCATTTCTGTTCACCTTCAATGAGCCAAACCCTGGTCTGTGTATGTCATATCCTTGTTAATATTGAATACAATATATTTGCTATAGTGCATTTATTGCTGCAAATAAGGGACAAGTTTATATTTGTATATAATTATTTAGATAATAATTATTTGTATATAATTATTTATATATAATTATTAGATTATAATTATTTATATTTCTTAGTATTAATAATTTTGCAATCAACTTTAGGTTGCTATTATCATCTCAAAATATAATCTATTAACATTTACACAAGATGTGCAACTGTGTTTATTTTTTCTTCCTAAATTGCATTGGTTAGAAAGTTCAGAACAAAATTAGGCAGTGTTAGTGGCAGCCAAATGGTCTTCCCTATAAGCCTCGTGTAAATTCTTCCTATTCATGTCAAAGTGCCTACAGCTGATAAACAAGGGAACTATTTTATCATATTTCAGCAAGATTTCTGCCTTCTTAGATCTATTTCCATTAAAAATTGCATCTAATTATGTGATCCTATTATATATAGAGGATCTTCTTCTCATTTGGTCTATTATAATGAATGACCCAAATGAAATAGTCTTTGATCTCTTGTATCCCATGCCACCTGTTTATTGTATTTAGTATGGAGTGAATATATTTTTACAGCTCCTCTGTGATGTTTTTATTTGTGCTAATTAATGAAAGTAGTAGCTGGTTTATCTTGTGGTGCTTCCACTATAACAAGCAGTTGTCTTTTTGTATGAGGGCTGAAATAGACTTGGAAAATTCCTTGTCACATTTATTTTTATGTGATTCCAAATAATTTTTATAGATTGCACTTAGGTGAGATTGAAGAATTACTAATCTGGCATTATGTCTTTCAGGTGGTGGATTTAGTTAGTGATACAATTTCTTCATTGAAGATTGGTCCAATATATTTTTTTGATTTATATATATATATTTTTTAAATAACACCATAAATCCTTGTCCATTATATTTTTTAATTAAAAATTAACCAAGCATACAGAAAATGTAGTATTCTCATCACTTACGGGAATTATACAGATCCAACTTTTAAATTTTTACTGAAGTTGTTATTAGTATTTTGAAATTTAAAGTAAAGTGCAAAAATAAATCAAAAAGTATGTCTGAGATGATGAAGGAAGGCTGAGCAGGTTCAGGGCAGTTGGCTGGGGAAGTCAGATCTGGGCTCTAGTTGGGTTTTATATCTGGGTTTTCCAGCTACTGGAGGCAACACAGGGGAAGGTGGTGGATTAAGGCCTAATTTGACCAACAGAAGAGAAGGAAGCACCAAGGAGATGCTTCATCGCATCAGTTCACTGGGTTCAAGTTAAAGGTGAACACGTTACTGAGATGGCTGTGGGGTGCTAACGTCCTCTAGCTGCTGCTCCTCTCTTGTAGACATTTACTTTACATGGAACCAGAAAACCATACAGACATTCCAGTATTTATCCTCCTGGGACTTTCTGAGAGGCCAGAGATTCAATCTGGTCTCTATGGGCTGTTCCTGTCCTTGTATCTGGTGACCATCTTTGGGAACCTGCTCATCGTCCTGGCCATCGTCTCAGACTCCCACCTGCACACGCCCATGTATTTCTTCCTCTCCAACCTGTCCTTTTCTGACATCTGCTTCACCTCCACCACCATCCCAAAGATGCTGCTGAACATCCAGACTCAGAGCGAAGCCATTACCTACGCAGCCTGCATCACCCAGATGTACTTTTTCACAGTGTTTGGGCTGTTGGACAATTTGCTTCTTACTGTCATGGCCTATGACCGCTTCGTGGCCATCTGCCACCCCTTGCACTACACTGTTCTCATGAGCCCCAGGATCTGCTCCCAGTTCCTCCTTCTGGCCTGGCTCATCAGTGTGCTGGGAGCCCTTCCTGAGAGCCTGGGTGCTCTGCAGCTTTCTTTCTGCACAGACGTGGAAATCCCACACTATTTCTGTGAACTCCCTGAGCTGCTCAAGCTTGCCTGCTCTGATACCTTCATCAATAGCATCATATTGTACATGGTGACAGGAATCATGGGCTTTTTTCCTCTTGCTGGGATCCTTTTCTCTTATTCTAGAATTGTGGCTTCTGTTCTGCGGATCTCAACAGCATCAGGGAAGTACAAAGCCTTTTCCACCTGTGGTTCTCACCTCTCAGTTGTCTCCCTGTTCTATGGAACCTGCCTGGGGGTCTACCTCAGCTCCACATGGACACCTGCCTCCGGGACAGAGGCATTTGCCTCAATCCTATACACAGTGGTCACTCCCATGGCGAATCCCTTCATCTACAGCCTGAGGAACAGTGACATGAAGAGGGCCCTGAGAACACTTCTGTGCAACCTACTGACCTCGTGGTGATTGTGATAATAATTCTGTGACTGGACAGCGTGGTCAGGGCAATGGAAGAGAGCACCTCATAGTTTGGACTGAGGCTCCCCTCTGGATTCAAATACTAATGTTTTGCTTATTGTATTTATTGGAAATTTATACGCTTGTTATCAGGAAGGGTATCTTCAAGTCTTTTGCCCACTTTGTATTGTTTTCTTCCTTTCAATTTATAGAAGCAATTACTTGGATTTTTGCAGTTTTCTTCTGTTTTTGTTGTTGCTGTTACTTGAGACAAGATCTCACTAAGTGGCACAGGCTGTCCTTAAACTCACAATTCCCCCGCATCAGCCTCCCAAGTAACTGGGATCACAGGTATGCCACCAGGTCTCACTGCATTTAAATCTGTCATCGGTGGGGTGGGGATCGTGGGTGTCTTCTTCTAACCAGAGTCTTCCTTTTCCAGTTCATAGTGCCCACTGATGACCAAACCTGTACACATTTGATAAAGTCCAATTTTGCTCCTTTTTTAAAATTACCTTTCCATTCTGTAGAGCAGAATTTTGCATCATGAGAAGAACATTTTGAGCTCAGTAAGCTATACAGATGGCCCCTAACTTGAGATGTTTTTATTTTAAGAAGATGTGAAAGGGCCATGTACTTAGTTGCAATCCTACTTTGAATTCTGGATAGCAATGTGTTATACAACACTGAGCTTCAACTGCACCCCACAGCTCCCAGGCAGCCACTCCATCACCAGTGTCAACAACAGTGGGAGGCCCAGCATGGGTACAGTTAAGCTGCCTCACCAAGCTTCCAGCAGGCTATGATTTCCATATACATTGAAGATCATAAACATTTGCTTGTGAGCATACGCCACTGATATAACCTGTTGGCAATGAGCCTTCTTTGGCTTGTATATAAAAAAGGGCTATGCAAATAGTTCAGGAGGCTAAATGCAACTTACTGGGGGCTGAAACTAGTGCTAGGGGTTGATGAGGGGCCACTGTCCCCTCTGAATAAAGCATGACTGCTATCCAAACTGTCTTGCATCTTCTTCCACCTGCCGGGATCCCAAATCTCTTTCCCAGGGTCTGAGCCTCCACCCTGACAACAGCCATTTCTCTACAGTGTATTGGTTGCTAAGCTACAATTAATTCATGTTCAACTAATAACATTTGAAATTTAATGTGTTTACTGGGAGCAGTATCTGTACATATAATTTTTAAAATATTATTCTTGCAAATTTATCCACAAACTATTATAGAACAGAGGAGAGTGGCCAGGGTTAAAATTAAAACTAAAGTCCCAAGTCTTAACTATTTTATAAATATTATTTGTATTGTACAAATTTGGGGTATTGTGTAATTTACTGCAGGTGTATAACATGTAGCTATCAAATCAGGGTACTTAACATTTTCATCTACTTTGACATTTTTTTAAAAATTTTTATTAATACATAGTTGTTTATTTTAATGAGATTCAGTTTTAAATATCTTTTTCTTTGAAAGAGAGAAGGAGAGAGAAAGTGAGGAGAGAGAAAGAGAGCCAATTTTGTTTATTTTTTCATCTGGTGTTTGTTTCTCAGACACTTACTTGTGTATATGGTGCTGGGTTTTGAACATGCCAGGTCCTTGCACATGCCAGGGAAGCACTCCAACCTCTGCCACTGCTCCAGCCCCAATTTTATATCTCAATATGTGTACACAATAAATACTGATAAAATTAGGGTACTTAACATTTTCTTGTCCTTAAATATTTGTAAATTTTTATTAATTTTAATAACTGCATATATTTATGGGATCTAGCTTAGTATTTCCATGTATGCAATGAGTATGAATCAAATAAGAATAATTAGCATTTCCATCTCCTTATTGTTACTTTGTGTTTGGAGTCTTTGAGCATCTCTCTTCTTCATATAATATGTAATAGATTACTGAGAACAATGGTGCACCACTGTGCTATAAATCATTAGGACTTATTCCTTCTATCTGTCTGGGTTTTGGTATTCATTGCCCAACCTCTGTCTACCCCCTCTCCACCTCTCTTCCCAACCACCTTTTAATTCTCATATAAAAGTCATCTGGGTAAGTGCTGCCATGCCTGACCTGTTGGTGGTTAACTCTTAAGTATTTTTAAGATCATCTGAGGAGTGTGTTGCTCACATTTGCAGAAAACAAACAGTGCCTCAGCTGCAGTGTTTTCATATGAGCAAACTATGGTCCTCATTCATCACAGACTTCAAGGTGTGTGGCTCTGATCCAGCTGCTTTGCCCCATGTGTGTCTCATCATTCTGGGAATGTGGCTAAGGACAAAGCCCCTAAGCAAGAGCTGCCTACTGTTACCTTTTTACAGGAAGACAAAAGAAGTGGTGGACTCTCTTATGCCTCTCACAGTTTCTCCCCATGAAGTAGATCATGTCTGACCACATTCTATCAATTAATGCAGGTCACTTTGTTTTAGAGTTCTCCAGAGGAAGAAGACAGGTGATACACAGATGAAATGTAGGTGCAGATGTAGGACTGACTCTCCATCACAGAGGGTCAGGATTTCTGCAATGGCTGTTTACAGGCTGGAGGCCAGAGAAGCCAGTCATGTGACTCAGTCCAAGAAGCCAGAGGCATCAGAACCAGGAAGGTCAATGGTGCAGTGCCCAGTCCAAGACTGAAGGCCAAGGTCCTAGATGGCTGCTGGTGCCAGTGGCAAAGTCTAAAGTCTTAAGAAATGGGAGTCTGATGTCCAGAAGCAGCATTAGGAGAGAACATGACCTGGTCCAGAAGGAAGAACCGGCAGAGTGAATTTCCTCTTCTTCCCCTTTCCAGCTCAATCCAGGCCCCAGATGTTTGGGTAGTGCTGCCCACATTCTGGGAGGTTCCATAACTTTGTCTACAGACCCTCAGGCTAATCTTCTCTGGAAACACTCTCCCAAAGACACAGAGAACTAAAGATTTACCAATTCTCAAAGCATTCCTCCTTTCACTCAAGGAGACATCTCAAATTAATCATCCACTTGTCTGGTCCAAAGTCACACAGGAGGAACATACATTCATATCAGGCAAGACACAGTCCAGACCCAAAGCAGTGTGTAGGGTTGTACAGTCCTCCTGCAGAAAATGGAGATGACAACTAATCATAAAATATAAAACAAGATCTTCATGGTCAAAATCAGAGAGGCAAGCACCTCATTTATCTGGTGGCATCAAAAGTATATGAAATATATTCTATGGACTTGCACCAGGAAGGATGAGAAGCAAGGGTGAAATAATCTGATGTACCAAGAAATATCAGTTGTACATATTTTCCCAAGAGTAGAACACAGTAAAAATAGTCTGGAAAATCCTTACCGTGTCTCCTTGGAGCCATCATGAGTGGGTCAGAGATGGTGCCCATGAGTCCAGCACAGCAGGCTCTCCACTGCCTGCCTCACTCCTAGTAGGATTTCCACTCATCCACCACCATTTGCTGTCACCCAGGAGGAGGTTATGCTAACACTCACTGCCTGTGCCAAAAAACCCTTATGATGTCACAATGAGCAAAGCCAATGAGGAACAAGATGATAGTCACAATTGCTGCTGTCCATTAGTGTATACCAGGTAATTTCTTGGGAGCTTTAAAACATGACTTACTTTGCACACCAACTCCATAAAGTAAATGGAATCTCCCAAGCTTGTATTTTTTTAAAGAGAGAGAGAAAAAGAGAATCAATTTTATTCAGTTTGTCATGTGGCTTTCATTGCTCCAACACTTGGGTATGTGGTGCTGGGGTTCAAACCTGTGTCCTTGTGCATGCCAGGAAAGTGCCATAACTGCTGAGCCACCACTCCAGCCCCCAAGTTTATATTTAAGGAGCCAAAAATTCTGAAAATTTTATTTCCTTTCATGAGAGAATCATACAAGAAGCAAGTGTTAACTTGTTCAGGTAGAACCTGAGCTACACAGTCCAGCAAGTGACCAACTGAAATTATAATTGAGGTGAAGGAGGCATTCAAGGTGGAGAAAGCATCAAAACTCCTAACAACTCCAACACTGGACCACAGCCTTGGTGCTCAATAATGGAAACGCCATGTGCTCCAGCAATTCCACCACTGAGTATTTGTCCAAAAGAAATTAAGTTTAGTGCCTCCCAGAGACATCTGCACTTCCTTTTTCATTGCAGAATTAAGCGGAATAGCCAGATGTGGAATCCACTTAAGTGACCATCAATGGATGAATGGATTTAAACATGCCATATGTGTAAACAGTGGAATATGGTTCAACCATAAAAATGGATGGAATCCTGTCACTTTTGACAACATAAATGGAAATTGAAATCACCAAATAAGTGAAATTAAGGAGACAGAAAGATGCCTCATGATCCACTCATGTGGACTCCAAAACAAGTTAATGTCATAGAAATGTTTTAAGAGTGAGACTGAGAGAAGAAAATGGTGCCCACCAGGACAGGGCTTGTGGTCACTCTCTGACTTGAAACAAAGGGCTGCCTTCCTCCAAGGTGCATGTACTGGAAAAGATTCGCTGGACCCAGTGCTCGTCAGTGGGAGATTCTTGGTGATTCAGAGATTTGGGTGTAGCCAGGAGAAAGGAGGAACTGACTCAGACCCAGCCATCATCACTGCAGCCACCGTAGCTCCCCAATTAACATGGGAACAGGGGAGGTGCTGATCAATACAGTGTGACCGGTTCTGTCACACAGAGACCAAGTGCAAGTAGAAACACTGCATTGGCCAAAATCAGGACAACACCACATCTCCGCTGTGGAAGGGAGATTGGATTCCCCAACCCACCCATAAGGAGGGTGAGCAGAAGCCATTTTGACTAAAAAGGCAGGCAAAAAGGAGTCCAATCACCAAAGCAGATTTCTCCACAGTCCTGCCAAGACCCAAACAACTGTTGCAGATAGTCTGAGTGCAAGTAGGAGCTCTGCTTTGGGCCTAAATGGGACAACTCTGCAGCTTCTCCACTGTGGAGGGGGAGAGTGGATTTCCCCATCTGTCCTTGAGGAGGTGGGGCAGTAGCCATTTTGACCAAAGAGGCGAGCAAGGAGGAGTCTAGACTCCAAAACAGGTTTCTCCACAATCCTGCCAGGCCTTGCAGACTTTCAAAGGTTGAACCAGGAAGAGCAGCTCTAGGACGAGCCCAGACATCAACCAGCCCAGAGGGATTGGGGTTGGAGGAACACGGGGGTCTCAGCTCCACCAGGTCCCTCTCCCTTAATTGGAGGGCTCACATGATGGTATAAAGCAGGTCAAGCGCATACAAGAGAACACAGGGTCTGGGTCCAGGAGGTACTGAGGAATTGTGTATACATCTAGCAGAGGACTGCTTACCCCCAGTGCCTAGGATCTGGAAGCCCTCTGGAGTTACAGTTGCCCCAGTGGAGGCCAACAGGGGAAAACCCCTCAGGGCATGGATTAACCTGAATTCTCCACGGAAGTGGCAAGCCCAGAAAACCCTAGGTAACTGAGGTATAGACCCACGCCCTGGGAACCCACTCTCCCCCTTAGGATACAGTAAAGCTTCTCCTTGTGATCACACTCTCAGGCACAGTGAGTTTGGGGCAGAGACACCCCAGTCCCCATGAATTCAGGGTGGTGACTGCACCAGGAGTTGCTTGTTCTGGACAGACATCTGCCTCTCAGGCTCTGTGAGTTCAGAGCAGAGACACCCTAGGAACCATGCACATTTTGGGACAGTGAGGGCCTCAGGACCTGGAAGTTTGGGGCAACATCTGCCCCAGGTGCCACTGGTTCAAGGCAACCACTCCCCCAGAATCTCTGAGCTCTCCTAGCAGCTGTCCCAGGATCCATAAGATTGCCAGTGTCTGCTGGGGCCCTACCTGAAGTGGGGCAGGAGTTTGGGCAGGCAGACACAAAAGTACCCAGGCTCTCAACCCAGGAAAGCCAAAAGACAGTATACACAGGAAGCAGTGGCAGTGAAGGAATACACCCCATCCACCTGACAAGAATACTGGGAGGATTCCTGGAGTTCTGACTTCCTGCTGAGAACAGCTAAATCCAGGTCCTCCAGCAATATCGCTCTGGAAGTGCGTCAGTCCAGGAAGTGCCTCAGTCCAGAAGCCAGATGTGATCATCAACCCACATACACTGTCTATTTTGAACTCCTCAGTGGAAATAACCCGTAATCCTACTGACTTTCCATTAAGACACTGGATTTTTTTATTTTGTTTTATTTTTTCTGTTTTCTTACTTTTTTGCTTCTTGTTTCTTTAGGTTTCTTTGTTTTGCTGAGGTTTGTTGTTCTTTTTTATTCTGTCCATATAGAACATTTTATTTTTGTGCTATACAGCTTCCAGGTGGTGAACTTCTCTGCTACTGCTTCCTTTTCTTGCAGCAACAGCTAAACATTATTCCTCTCTTTATCTATCTATCTATCATCTATCTATCTATCATCTCTCTATCATCTCTCTCTCTCACCCAGCATCATAGGCAAGTTTCCCCCGTTCATGTAATAATTCACCCATGTTGAGGATTTTATTAGCTTAGCCTACCTTTCAGTCTGTTTCCGATTATATTCTAGCTTCCATATATGAGAGAAAACATTCAGCCCTTCTGACTCTGAGTTTGGGATATTTCACTTAGCATAATTTTTCCCATCTCCATTCATTTGGCTGAAAATGCCATACATTGTTCTCTCTAATAGCAGAGTAGAATTCCATTGTATATATGTACCACAGTTTTTTAATCCACTAGTCCAGTGAGGGGCATCTGGATTGGTTCCACAGTTTAGTTATAGTAAATTGAGCTGCTATAAACATTGATGAAGCTGTATCTCTGTAATATACCAAGGTATAAGAATTTTGTCACTATACTTAGGAAAGATATATGACCCAGAAAGAGAAGAAAGGGAATGGGGGATAGGAAGAGAGCAGTGGGGGTGTTAATGGAACACTGGGGAGATATTGATAAAATCGTATTGATGTATTGTGTGCATCTATAAATGTTCCACCAAAAATCCCATTATTATGTACAACCATAATGCACCATTGAAAATTTTTAATAAATTTTTTTTAAAAATTTTTAAACTTTCCATGACAAGAACAAATTAGCAACATACATGAACACAAAACTAGCTCTACAGAGAATACTAAAAGACAAACTTCAAACAGAGGAACAAACAACACCCAAAACCCACAATCAGAGGAAAGTCAGTTAACACATAACTCACTAAAAGAATTGAATATAGCACAAAATACAGCAAAGGTCACAACACCAGGGAACCAATATCACATATCTATTCTAACATTGAACATGAATGATTCAATGCCTCTATCAAAAGACACAGACTAGCAGCCTGGATCAACAAAATCCAACAATATACTGTTTACAGGAGACAGCTCACAGCCACCAACAGCCACAGATTGAAAGTAAAAGGTTGGGGGGAGGGGAACTACCACGCTGATGGCCCAAAAAAGCTAGCAGTTGTCACAAGACTCATATCCAACAAAGCACTTTTCAATGAAAAATTAGAAGAATCAAAGAAGGCCGCTATGTATTAGTTAATATAATGCTACATCAAGAAGATATAACCACAGTTAATATTTACTCCCCAAACTCCTACATTTCCAAATATGTCAAAAAATTACTAGATGACCTAAAACCACTTTAGATATCAACACAATAATGTTGGGGGATTTTAATACACTTCTATCACCAATAGATAGATCATCAAAACAAAAATGTAACAAACAAATCTCCATCCTAAACAGCTCTCTTAATCACATGGACTAACAGACATCTACAGAATATTCCATCCCAAATCAACTGAGTTTACCTTCTTCTCAGCAGCACCTGGATACTTCTCCAATTTAGATCATATCTTAGTCCACAAAGGTAATCTCAGCAAATACAAAAGTTGATATAATCTCATGTATCCTATCAGACCTAGCAATGATCCTAACAAGATAAATAACAGAGAGTGCATAAATACATAGAGATTGAATAATACCATTTTAAATGAAGAATGGACCAAAGAGGAAATAAGAATAGAAATCAAAAAAGTATTGGAAATGAATGAAAAATGAAGACACAACATATTTTACCTTTGGAACAGTATGAAAGCATACTTAAGAGGTAAATTTATAGCAGAGTGCCTTCATCAAAAATCTGGAGAGAGCCCAACTAAATACTTATGCTACACCACAAATCTTTACAAAAAGAAGAACAATCCAATCCAAATCCAGTAGAAGACAGGAAATAACCAAGATTACAGCCAAAGTCAATGAAATTCAGAACAAAAAACACAAAGAATCAATGAAATAAAAGAATGAATGAAATGAAGCAAATCAACAAAATCAGAAGCAAAAATGGAGACATCACCACTGACTGATCTGAAATCCAAAGGATTATCAGAAACTATTTTGAAAAACTATACTTCCCGAAACTGGAGAACCTGGAGGACATGGACAAACACCCAGCCACATATAACAATTCCAAACTGACACAGAAAGATATTGAATAATTCAAAAGAGCACTATCAGGCAGCAAAATTTAAACAGCAATCAAAGCCCTTCCAAAAAAGAAAAGCCCAGGACCTGATGGATTTTCAGCTGAGTTCTAGCAGACCTTTACAGAAGAATTAACACCCTCTCCTTAGTAAGCTAATCCATGTAACTAAAATGGACAGAATGAACCCTCCCAAACACTTTTTATGAGGCAACCATTAATACTGATACCAAAACCCAACAAAGACACATCAAGAATACTACAGACCAATATCCCTGATGAATACATATGCAAAAATCATTCACAAAATCCTAGAAAATCTCATCCAAAAACACATCAAAAAGGTAACACATCATGATCAAGTGGTCTTCATTCCAGGCATGCAGGGTGGATGAACATAAGCAAATCGTCATGCCTGGCGGAAGACCACTGTCCTGGAGCAGGGCTGCAAACACCTTGCAGAAGCTCATTCTCACTCAGTACACATCGGGGCAGACCTCTCAACCTCTCCAGGCCCCATTTGTACATATGTAAAATGAGTCCCTAGTACAACTGACCTCATACAATGTACCTCTATAAAAATTAAATGAAATAATCCATGAAAGATTTTAACTTCAGTCCCTGATGTACAAAAAAATCTAAATCTATCTCTAATAATTACAAAAAGTTTTATACATGAAGGCATAAGTGGTGATTTTTAACTTGTGTTCAAATATGAAACTCCTAAGTGCTTTGTAAAAAGCATCTGAAGGTTGTGGTAAATTACCATGGTTTTATAACAAACACAGCTTTCTCCCTTGATGAAGAGGAAAGAACAGTTTTCTGAAGATATCAGGACTGTGTCCCGTCTACATGCCGGTGCTTGGGAGTTCCAAGGAATCTAACAAAGCCTAGTTCCTCAGGCTTTGGAGAAAACTGTAGCTAAGGGTTGGGCAAAACTACTATGGAGTTTAGGCTCTGGAAGGTGGAAGATGTTATATACAAAGAAAAACAAAACTAGGTTCACCTGATTTCCCTGATCTCTTGGGAACATAGAATGAGCAGGGACTTTTTCCTTTCTGCTCAGACAATGTCCCACAGGGAAGTCAGGTGCTCAGGGGATGGAGTAACAAGAGGAACTGTACCTAATGAGCAGAGATAGGGAGCTACAAGTAGATCCCTGATGGTGTCCCTCAGAGAGGAAAGTCAGGCTGAACAGGATGTGGTGGTTTATTTTGGAGTCTAAGTCTGGCTAGGATACCAGCAGTTCACACCTCTGCCATCTTGTCTCCACTGGAGAGGAATCCAGACTTCCTCAGGGAGACCTTCTCAGAAACCCCATCCACAGGAGTCTAAGACCCTGGTAGGTGCTGCGGGAAAGGTTCAGTAAGAGGGGAAGCTGACAAAATTTGTCTGAGGTCACCTGAGGATATGCTTTTTAAATTTGGAAAGTTCTTCTGCATGATTGGTAGTAATCAATTTCCTTTTACGCCATGTTGCTTCTCATCTCCTATCTGTTTTTCTTATTACTCCCTTTTTGTCTTTTGGGATCAATTCTATTTTTTCAAGTAGCAATCACCTTGTGCTCTCTTGTGGCTGTATTCTTCTGTATTCAACTAAAGTTTGCCTACATCTCATAAGCATATTTTACACGTAAGAGTTTCATTATATTTAGAGATTCCCTCTCTGCCCTGTTGTAATAAATACCTGGCACCCAGTGTTTCCTGCTAGGAATAGGTGAGAAGATGCTCATAGGACTTCTAGGGTTGGCTTATGGTAAGAACTTGTGAAGGGAGCTGTGGTGATATTTCAGTCATGGTTGCTGCTTCATTTCATCATTCTTGCTGTTACGTCCAGTGTAATAAGAGTTCAAATCCATTTATATTTATACAGGATGAAATAACTATAGATACTGTTTCTTTCATTGCCCCTAGAAAAAACTATCTGTTTTTTATTATTTTATTTTCAGATCTTTATCAACCTTGAATTA
>PVKS010032546.1:0-22453 GCA_004027875.1 Aplodontia rufa | reverse complement strand
ACTGCCCCACCCCTGTGCTCTCAGTGGCTGTCCCTCTCTTTGGGCTTCACTTGTGACCACAGTCCCAAGGTTCCCAGGCTCTGCCTCAAGCCTCAGTGGGACCCATGTTGTCAGGGGCCTGGGCTTCTAACGAGCTGGCCAACCCCATCAGACCATCATAAGCTTCTCCTGATCCTCGAGTCTCAGATCCTGACCCAAACCTTCCATCTCTTCCTGCTGTGCCAGGGAAGCTCAGATTCCCGAAACAGAGAAAGGTGTTGGTAGGAGAACAGGGTCTCACCTTTCACAAATGGAAGGACCTGGGCCCGCTCCAGAGGCCAGGGCTAGAAGCGCGTGGGCTTGCAGCACGGGAGGGTGACACTCCAGCAGACACACAGCTCCAGGTGAGCCAAGGCACTCGTGGGGCCTGGAAATGCCCTCGCTGAAGGGCTGGGCGGTAAACCACGAGATGGCAAAGCAGCCTGCAGAAGATCTGCTGGAGAAAGAGAAGATAAGAATGTAGGCTCAGGAAGTGGATGCTCATCGGTGCCCAGCTCCGCTAGGAGAGGACCAAAGAGGAGCCCTGGATTGTGCAGACAGAGGTCCCTGTGGAGCTGCCAAGGCAGAGCGGGCTCCGCTGGGTGAGAACAATGAGAGTAAATGGAGACAGGCTCCTGAGAAGCCAAGTGTGCCCTCTGCTTGAGCGTCCCCTTCAGTGCTGTGACCTGCTCTGCCCTCAGCGCCATCTTCGACCGCACAATACGATTGATAACATTTGCTAACTTTCCATGTGCACTGTTGGAGTCTCAAAGGCAGATACTCTGGTCAGTTTTGGTCACTGCTACATCCCAAGTGTCCCAGGGGCAAGGGATTGACACCTGGTAGGTGTTCAGAAAAGGTGGCTGAAAGGAAGGCCGGAGTGAGCAGACTGGGTCTTGGAAAGAACACCGGGGCAGAGGAACGTTTTGGCTTTGAAAGATGGCTGTGGCTTGAGTAGTGGTCTGCTCAGGAGAGAGCAGTGGGGACCAATGACTCAAGGCCTTAGGGAAGAAGAATTTCAGGCCTGGCTTGGAAACAAAGACCTAGTTAGGGGAAGCTGTGAGCCTGGAGGCAGGGAGGGCGGGCCCAGGCGGTCCTCAGCTGGGAGGGGTTCAAGGTCAATGCCCTTGGAGGCAGTCCCTGGGACTGAATGACAATTGTTTAAGGAAGGACCTTCTAGCACAGGGCTGGCCATGCTGGGGAGATAGCGAACTGAGGTTTTGGTAGTTACAGTTGCTCAAGAAAGAAGAAGGAAGTCCACCTAGATATAAAATAAAATAAAAAGATGATTGCAGATAAATTCCCAGATCACAACCACCAAGAAAATTCAGACAGACCCGTAAGAGGAGCTTTGGAAGAACGAGCACGTCTGAGGTTGGTGTAGGGAGACCACCATGTTCTGCTGAAATCATCTCCTTGAGTCTTTCCCTTTCCGGCTAGATCCAGGCCCACCCTGTGCGCTTGTTCAGCTGCCTCTAGGCCATTCCACACACTCCATGCACAGCTCCTCCACACTGGGAACAGGAAGTGCCTAGGTGCCTCAGCCCACTTGTTGTCAGGCTAGCCAGGGAGACGGAAGGGACTGCGGCCACGATAAAGCTCAGAAGAGGCTGAGACAGGTTCCGCAGAGGAGGGAGGAGGGCAGGGGCTGCATCTCAAGACGTTTCCTATGGACACAAGGCCCTGTTGAACTTTTCTTAGTCAGGGTTATTCACAGAGTTCCAAAAGCTGGGGCACGAGGGGCAAAGAAAGGCTACAGAAGGCTCGGTACTTGGTTGTGACCTTGGGTGCCACTTGCTGCCTGTGAGTTTGGCTACAGTCCTATTCTGGGCCTGGTGCGTCCCTTCCTAGCCAGGTCAGGGAGCAGCCCCCAGGGGTGAGGGCAAAAGCCTCCACCCCTCACCCTCCTTTTCCTCTGCCTGGCAGGAACCCCATCATCTCCAAGGTCCAGCTCTGGGGACGCGGCCTCTGGAGATCATCCTCTGCTCTAGCAGGAGGCAAGGCCCGGCTTCCAGTGTGAGTGGGGTCCTCCAGGTGCATCAGCTGCACCACGTCACCTGCACATTCCATTGCTGCATACAGCAGGCGCTCAGTGCTCACTGAATGCACGAGGAAGTTAATGACTGCAAAGGCTGCCGTCCTCCTTCGCAGCCCAGGGCCCATGGCTTGCCCCTGGCCGTCCTCCCTCGCCCCTGCCTGGAAGCCGTCCCTCTTTTCCTCCCACTGTGCAGGCCTGTGCTAGAACAGCGCTGAGCCACTGTACCGAAAGAACCAGGCGCCAACGTGGCTCTGCAGGCAGCACGGTCTCTGATTCCACTACTTGACTTTACCCCTGCAGCTGCAGAAACATGGCGGAGCCCTGGAGAGCAAATGCTGAGCAGAGCTGCCTTCCACCACGCCGTTCATGGAAACTGAAATGCTAATAACTTTGTGTCATTTCCACCTGTCAATGTACTGTTCTTCTTTTGACCCCGCTCCCCTCCGCCACACATTTAAAAATGTTAAAGCCATCTGTAGCTCACAGGCTGGGCACAACCAGGCTGCCGTCTAAGCTGGACCCTCGAGCCGCAGCATTCCGGCACCTGCTGCAGGGCCGGCTAAGATCTGGCTGGTTCATGGCCTTACTTTGGTCTCTCCTATTGGTCTATAAAAGAAGCGAAACAATTAAGTGCACAATCCTTGGATATGAATCAGTCTATCCCCTTCTTATAAGGACACCAGTCACAATGGATTTGGGTCCATCCTAAAAACCTCATTGCAATTTGATCAGTTCTGTAAAGATCCCATTTCCCAAACCTGCCACATTCAGAGGCTCTAGGGGTTTAGACTTCAGTTGTCTCTTTGGGGAGCACAACCTGACCCCCTAATAGAGGGTGTTGGAGCAGGACAGGACAGAAAACCTGCAGGGCAGGAGGAGGCCATTAGCTGAGTCAGTGTATTCATGACAAAAGTCTGCTTTCCACAGCCCAGAGGAAGGCACAGGTGCAGACAGGGAGAGTGGCAGCGAACCTTCGGGTGACGGATTGAAATTGGCAGCCTCATTAGAACACACTTAGAAAATTATATGTGTAACCGTAATCGCCTTCAGCCCTTCATTCCTTCATTCCCTGGCTCTGTCCACCTAGAGGCCTGAGAGCAGGGCCCCCTCCTGGCTGTAAATGCCAAGAGGATCCAGAGGTCACTGGAGAAATGAGCAAGCCCAAGACCCGGGCAAGAAAACTGGAAGATGAGACTGGAGATCTCCGAGTACCTGAGAGGCAGGAAGGCCATGGAACCTGGTAAGACGCAGTGAGAAGATTCCAGCACCACTTCTGTTATTCTGACCCCAGAATGCATCAACTGGGGCTGATCATGAGGGCACCCCGGACCAAGGGCTACTCTGCAAAACAACGGGCTTCAAAGACAGCAAAGGAAACTGAGGCACTGTTCCAAAGGAGACCCAAGGTACATGACAGCTAAAGGTGACACGTGGTCCCAGAAGGGACCCTGTGCTACTAAAAGGCATTGCTAAGATTAAAAACAATGATATTGCAGCCTTTGAAGGTAAATAGATGGCTATGGAAGAAATTATGCTTAGTAAAATCAACTTAACCCAGAGAACCAAGGGTCGAATGTCTCCACTCATTTGTGGAGGCTGGAACTAGACCCTGGCCATTGAGAAAGGTGGGCTATTATCATGTGTTAGGTCCAGATAAGGTGTAAGGTTATACAGCCTAATACTTTTTAGAGATATTGTGGATAAGGGAAGGGAGGGATAAGGGTGGGCAACTGGGGGGACACTCCTGGGGGTAAATCTAATATGCAAAAACTGTACACATTTTATTAAAACTTATATGGTTGTTCAAAAATAAAAGGAAAAAAAAAGACATTGCTAAGGGCAGGGGAGCGGTGGCTCAGCGGTTACGGTGCTTGCCTGTCATGCACGAGTACGCGAGTTCAAAACCCAGCACCACCTACACAACGAAGTGTCAGAACAACGAAGGCCACATGAAAAGCTAAATAAAACTGATTTCTCTCTTTCTCTCTCACTGTCCATCTCTCTTAAAAAAAAAAAAAAAGACATTACTAAGACGATTTGTGAAACTCACAAGGGGTTTCCAGGTGAAGAGTGTGAGAGTTCTCTGTCCCACCCTTAACACTCTCTGATCTCAAACAGTTCCAGAAAAAGGAAATGCAGTGCTACCGCAAGCTAGCTATCTTACTTTCATGAGGGTTTTTTTTTTTTGCTGTTTCTGCCTCAGTTTCCTCATCTGTAGGTAAGAGTAGAAACAGCTTCCCAAAGGATATGGTGAGAAATGGAAGGGGGGACGGAGCGGCACATCCCGGGTCAGACCATGGTCCAAATGTCCAACCCCCGTCACTCCAAGAAGCTGCCCTTGCCAGTATCATGCTGGTTTCTCAGGCTCTACAAGATGTCATCACCTGTAAGAGACATTATTTATATACCACTGAGAGTGGGGGACCAAACCCTGACAGTGGTTCTTCTCACCTAGAATGTCAAGACTTCTTGAGAGAGACTTACTCAAATGGGGAAAAGGAAGACAGAAACGAGAGGAGGAGGATGGAGAGAGAGTGCGTGACTGTGAAGGCTATCTCCTTCTTGCAGCTATGTTTTAAATCCAATATCCGGTTATCCCTGCCCCTGGGGGTCTAGGTGTCCCTTCTGCTTGCTCTCACCCCGTGACCTGTCTGCCTGGGAGTCTGGTTGTGATTCCTCGTGGCGTAAGGGCCTCTGGAAGCTTGCTCCAAAGCTGCCCCTCTCCTGGCAGGAGGGGCTCCCGCATCCCAGAATGCCCCCTGCTAGGATTTCAGGGAGTCCCTCCCTCCTGTACTTCCAGATCCCTCTATCACATTCCCACTGGTAGCGCATGGGACATCACTTTGTTTAATACTCAGGTTTCTAAACAACACCCCAAAGATAAGCAAAAATAGTGTGTTGAAACCTGAGTATTTCTGCTTATCTTTGCTTATCTTTGGGGTGTTGTTTAGAAGGAGGGGTGCTTCCCTAGATGATCTTTTCACCTCCAGGGAGTTGAACATTGCTCTTGAAGACTAGAATGTTCCAGGATCCAGATGTTTTGTGGTGAAAGGGACCCTCGGGGTATCCGCATTGTCACCAACTGAAATGACAGCGTCTGCGGGCACCCACTCACTGTGGAAAGTCCTCGTGGGGAAGGCAAGGCAAGCTGAATCTTTTTGTCCCACACAGGTGCTCAGGCGACACTCAGGGCCCTTGAGGGGCTTTCCTCCGATTTGTGCAAGCCTCCATGTTAGCGCTCGCCTGGCTCTCTCTGCGTTGAAGGGCGTCTCTGCCGGGGTTTGGTTGACTCTCCTTTCCCAACATTGCCCCTGACTGACGACGGGGCAGAGAACACCTGGCACAGGGCCCGCCAGCCTCCCAAGACTCTGCTCATGGCCCCACTGCACCGAGAGCAGAAGGAAGGGGACTCCATTTCCTCCCATGGCTGCGTGGCTGCATTTTAAAAGTCTGGTTTTCTTAAGTTTTGTTCATTGCTGTTGTTATCATGGAGATGGAGTCTGTAATTCTTTCTCTCTCCGTCCTTAAGTCTGGAAGTCTATCTCTAACTGTTCTTCAAAGTTGCAGGTAGTCTTTGGACCAGGATTTAAGTATCAGAAGGGTGTCACCTAAGGGGTCATCAGGTTGGGGTGACCAGGCAGAATAGGGCAGGCTCATGGACCTTGCTGGTGGTGCATGCCTGTAATCCCAGGGCCTTGGGAGGCTGAGACAGGAGGATCATAAGTTCAAGGCCAGCCTCTGGAACTCAGTGAGACCCTGAGCAACTTAGTGAGACCCTGTTGCAAAAAAAAAGAAAAAAAAGGCTGGGGATGTAGTTCAGTGGTAAAGGGCCCCTGGGTGAGATCTTTAGTACCAAAATAATAATAATAAATGCAATCAAATATAAAGTGATTCCAGGTAAGAAAAATTTAAAAACAGATAACTTAGTTGAGTGGTTCCTCCAAAATTTAACCATAGAATTAACATACGATCAGTAAGTCCCTTCTGGAAGCACAGGGAAGGGAAGCAGGGATGTAAACAGGCAGCTGTACAATTTGTAAGGTGGAACCAACTCCAGTGTCCATTGAGAGCTAAACAAACCTGCCGGGGGCCAGCCCCAGCTGAACTCGGGTCCCCGAAGGAAAAGTGGAGTCCGCGCACGGAGGAACGGCTGGAACCTCCGGGACAAGTTGCAAGCAGACACAGTTCCCTGCTTGAGCAAAATGCCGTCTGTTCTTTAGTGTTGAACATTTTTATACAGGTGCACAAACAAGCCTTTCATTATCAGCTTCATTATACAATTTTCTTTTCAGTTTCCCAGTAAACTTAAAGCATCAACCATTAGTACAATTCATGTCCTCGCGACCTCCCCACCATAAAGACGATATTCTTTAAACCTGCTTTTACAAAGGACAGAGACCAAACACTTCACCAAATTCCATCTCCCTAAATTCCTTTAGAAGTTTCTGCAAACCTTTACCTCAGTAGATAAGGGAAGCCTTAAAGGTATTGTAACCTTACCAAACATACTCTAGCTATCTTAGGTCCTATAAAATGTTAATCCTATAAAATTATCTATGCATCCTAACCTATGGGCTAAAAAGTTAAAGCCTAACCTCTACAAAGACAAAAAGGGTAAACATACCTTATTTACTACTAAGAAGTTAAAACTCAGTCTCTGCTAAGCCAGGAAAGACAAACATGTCTTATTTACTGCTAGGGAGTTAAAGCTCATCCTCTGTAACAACAGGAAAGGTAAACATGCATTTCTCACTCAAAGTTCTCAATACAATGTGAGCACTCAGGATGGTATTGGTAAACGTTTCATGTATATTGTTTCTTTGTTCCTTAGTTTTAATTATTTTGCTTTCTGTATCCAATTTTATTTTAAAGTCAGTATAGCTTTGTTTTCCATGATTTCTATATGTGTTATAACAAGTATCCTTCTCAACAATCCGCAACAGTAGTTTGAGTAATGCAACTCTTACAACAATCAGAAAGTTTCCAGTTTAAGTAAATTCATAGTACATATAATTACTGAAACACAGCCAATTTTTAGAAGGGATGGTTTTGGCAATCTCCAGGGCTGGCTTTGCCTAGCCCATCCCCAAGTCTGGACTTTGTCAGACAGAACTTCGGTGAACACTGCCTCCTCCACAAACCAACCAATAGTGGAGTATGCAGATGAGGGAATATTATTTAGCCATCAAAAGGAAGACAGCTCAGGTGCGTGCTGTAGCGTGACTGAGCCTCGAGGACACAGTGCTAAGTGACAATCCTGTCACAAAAGGACAACACAAATACTGTTCGATTCTGCTTAAATTAGGTCCCAGAAAGTCCAACACACAGGGACAGAGTGGCTGGAGGCCAGGAGAGGTGGAAATGGGGTTACTGTCCAGGGGTGCAGAGCTTCGGTTTGGGGTGATGGGAAAGCTCTGCAGATGATGGCAGTGACGTTGTGCAGTGCTAGGGCTGTGCTTAGGGCCACTGAATTGCACACTTCAAAAGTGGCAAAAACGGGGGCTGGAGCGGTGGCTCTGCGGTTACAGCGCTTGCCTGGCCTGGGTGAGTACATGAGTTCAAACCCCAGCACCACGTACACAACAAAGAGTTGGAGCAATGAAAGCCGCACGGAAAAATAAAAACTACATAAAAATTGCTTCTCTCTTTAAAAATAAAAAAATGGCAAAAATGGCAAATTTTCTGGTTTGTATATTTTAGCACAATCTTTTCAAAAGCTGGCAGAGGTGATTTACTGTAATGGAAATGAGCAAGGTCACCTTTGAGAAATGGTGACTCAGGAGAGGACAGACACCTCTGGGGCCAGAAGTTCCTACCTCTTATCTGGGGTGATTACGTGAACACATAGATTTATAAATATTCACTGTGCTGTACACCTGAGAATTGGACACTTTAGAGAATGTAAATTTAAAAAGCATTTAATGCAAATATGGTGGAGAATTGTTTTTTTCAATTATCTAAGAAGAACTGAAGTCCCTGACACAGAGGAGCCAGGCTCCACGACATTCGGAGAACTGGGAAGGGCAGACTCCCAGGAAGGAGCTGGGATCCATGATCCTTCTCCATTCTCTCCTCAGAACCACACTAAGAATGACCTTGTCCCCAGTGTCCCCCACATGGTGAGGCCTCGCACCCCCATCCCCTGCCCTCTCAAAAATGTGATTAAGGTTTTCTTGCTCCGTCTTGCTTTTGCTGCTGTGATTGCTGGTTTGCTCGTCTCTGTGTCATTGACAATTTTCTTTTTTAAAATTGGACATCGTTTCCAGGGGTAGTGTATGCCTGTGATCCCAGTAGCTAGGGAGGCTGAGGCAGGAGGATCGCAAGTTCAAAGCCAGCCTCAGCAACTTGACCAGACTCTAAGCAACTTAGTGAGAGACCTTATCTCAAAATAAAATCTAAAAAGGGCTGGGGATGTGGCTCAGTGGTTAAGCACCCCTGGGTTTAATCCCTGGTACCAAAAAAAAAATTTTTTTTTTAGTTCCAATACTCCATATTTTGGCCACCTCACTGGCACGTCCTGGTCGCACAGGGAGTCCCAGGGCTGTGGGGCACCTTTGCACACCCGAGGATGGCGGACCATGGCCCAGCTGAGCCAGGTTTTCAGCCTCTGCTGTTGCAGTATTGCACTAGCCCCAGCTGCTGGGGCCTTCTTTCTCCTGGAGCTCATCTCTTGAATTCAAAGAATGACACCCATGGGTGAGAAGTTGAGGGAGATTGTGGGCTCTCTCAGGAATGAGAAGCCCTTCTCTGGGTTGGGGCTCCAACATTTAGGCTGTAGTTAGGGACGGGACGCAGGTGAACCAGGGTGGAGTCCCCCATTCTGGGCCAGTTTTCCTTGCAGGCTTCCGTTTACCTCCTTCCACGGGGTGGAGGTCATTTGGGGGCTTTTCCCTAAGCCTTGGCATCTCTCTCTTTATCCTAAATTCCTATGTCACCGTGAGGCCTGCTATAAGGCCTTGGTACCTACCCACTGTTAGACCTGGCAAACCACACTTCTGACAGGAGTGGGGCTCTTGGTCCGCCTGGTGGCAGTGGGGCAGGGTGGCCTTCCCTGCCCTTGGCCTAGGGACCCCCAGTGCTGGCGGGGCTTGCCAGGCCCTCAGGCTGCAGTCCAGAGCTGGTCCAGGTACTCTTCTGCTCTGCTCCTGGTGGCCAGGCCTGGGAGTGGCCCCATCCAGGGTCCCCTGCCTCTGCCCAGCACAACAGTGGAGCTCAGAGCTCAGGGAAGGAGCCCTAGAGGGAGCACCGTGGGTAACTCCCACCCGACCTGGACAGGGTCACACAGGGCGGGAGAGCATGGGGGAACTTGGGACCCTCGCTGCCCTCCAGCAGGGGCTTCCTCTGCCAGGGCAGGGCAGGCGGGCACCTCATGCCATTCCCGCCAATAGGCCTTTCTGACCCGAAGGAAGCGAACAACAATTGGGCCAGAGGTCAATGGCTTTCAGCAGACTCCACCCTTCCCCTGGGCGACCTCTTCTTCCTTCCAGGCTTCTGTGTGAGGAAAACACCAGCTTTTTCCTTCGCCTCAGACTCCAGCACGGCTTGGCAAAAAGCTGCCAACAACCCTGTCTTTAAAATGGTGATCTTGGGCTGGAGCGGTGGCTCAGCGGTTACAGTGCTTGCCTGGCATGTGCAAGGCTGTGGGTTCAAACCCCAGCACCACGTACACAACGTTGTGGGAGAAATAAAAGCCACATGAAAAACTAAATCAAACTGATTCTCTTTCTCTCTCTCTCACTCTCTCTCACACACTGTCCCACTCTCTTTAAAAAAATAAATAAGATAAAAGGGTGATTTTTGTCCATTGTGGACATTTCTGCATTAATTTTGATTTTTTTTTTGGCCATTTTGCATGGAAATATTATGTATCTAGGTAGCTGAGGCTTTCGAGGTCCCTTTAAGCTTTGCACCTGGGGGACTGCAGGGTCCAGCCTCAACCCTGCAGCGCTCAGGAAGTCATTCAACGAGTTCTTCAGCCATTCCACACTCCCCGAGGGCCTCGGTGCCAGAGACTGGGCATGGGGGAGAGAAACGTGAGTGACACAGGCCAGCCCTGAAGACAGCGCTGGGGGCCAGCCGCGGACTGCAGGGCAGGTGGGCAGGGGCAAGGCAAAGAGGAGCCCAGGGAATCAGATGCTGCTGGCGGCCTCCCGGGGATCTTGGGCACCAGCTCTGGGCTAAGGGCTTCCGGTGATGCAGCCCTTCCAGGTGTGCAGATGCTTCTGTGAAAGGGACAGATGGGATCCTGAGGCTTGGAGAAGTCACCTGCAGGTGATCCTCTATGAAGTGGCAGAATCAGAGTCCAGCCCAGCTCTGCTTGGCTCCGGGCCTGCACCTGCCGCAGTTATGGCCACCACCGTCCCCATCCCCTGGGCTGTGCAGAGGAGGCCCTGCGTGAGCCGAGACTTGGAGGCTGCGTTAAGAGTTTACGGGAGACTCAGGGGTAGAATCTGCCCGGCAAAAACAGATGTCACGTGCGCTCAGCACAGTGGTGTCATGTCCACAGTTCTGAGAACTGATGATGCTTGTGAAAGGGCGCTCCTACTGCCAGGCTCCGCTTCCTCTTTCTGCTTCTGTTTCCTTGCCACGGCAGCATAAATAACTAGGAAGCTCGAGGCTCGACTGCTGTCTGGAGGCTCCCGAAGGAGGCTGGTCTGCCCCCTCCCAGAGGTAGGGCCTGGCTCCCGGGCCGGGCTGAAGGGTGGGGAGTCCAGGAGGGAAGGGACAGGGAGCTAGGGGTGGCGGCTTGCTCTGGGGACTTGCGGAGTTTAGAACTTGGCCTCTGGGGAAGACTCAAGCCCAGACTCCCTGGGCAGCCAGTGGGTGAGGAGGCAGCAGGGGTGGGGACATGCTTGGGTGCTGTGTGTGAGCTCTGGGGCACCTGGCCTCCCAGCAGGATCTGTTTGATCTGACAAGGAGATGCCTGACAGGGTGAGAGAGCTCTGCCCGGGAACTAGGTGCCACGTTCTGTCTTTGTCACTAAGTTGTTGGTGACCCTCAGAGCCTGTCCTCCCTGCCCTGGGCTTCTGTCTCCTCATCTGTAGAACAGGAAGGGTATGGATAATCCCCAGCACCCTGGCTTAGAAAGAGCAAAAGAGAGACCATCAAGCCCACATATCCATGGCATGGCAGGGCTGCAGGGACTGGAGGCAGAGGGACAAGTCTCCGGAACCAACGTCACTTACTTGGGTTTGGGCCCAGATGTGTGTGTCCTGTAGCCCATGGGTTGGCTGGTGAGCGGGTGCCTGTGCTGTCTGCTCCTGGGCATGTCGGGCACAGGTGTGAGGGCAGGTGTTTGGGTCCACCCAGCGGTAGAAGGCAGACTCCAGGGCCAACTGGTGTTAATTTTTAGTCTTCAAAATCTCTACTGTTTATATTTTTGCAGAATGAGATTCTAATTTTTCCCTATCATCTCTCCTGCTTTTAAAACAGATTAATAATGAGTAAACCTCTCCAATTAGCTTCTGATCACCCTTTTACATTCGACACCTTCGCTTCTATTGTGCCAACATATGCATAGCCCAGTCCGGCAGGAGAGCTCCCGAAATGTTTACATGAGCGTCTCTTGTTGAACGAGTCAATACACGGATACCTGCTTTATTAAAAATTAGAATAATCCAGCCAAGTGTGGTGGTACACACCTGTCATCCCAGTGGCTCAGGAGGCTGAGGCAGGAGGATCACAAATTCGAAGCCAGCTTTGGTAATTTAGCAAGACCTTAAGTAACTTAATGAGACCCTGTCTCAAAATAAAAAATAAAAACAGGCTGGGGATGTGACTCAGTGGTTAAGTGTCCCTGGATTCAGTCCCTGGCATAAAGAGAGAGAGAGAGAGAGAGAGAGAGAAGAAAATTAGAATAATCCAGAATCATGTAACATAAAGGCCAAGTTCACAGTCACCTCTGTTCCCTACTCCCACATCCTACTCTCCGCCACATTATCTTTCAGGAATATTTGCTAGGTGTGGTACAAGCATAGAGCTTTTCTCTTTACAGGCATATATATTGTTCTATGACTTATTTTTACCACTTAATATCATGCTTGGGGAAGCATTCCTCAACAATGCATGTAGATCCAACTCATGAATTAACCCTAAGTAAGAGGTGACTTTTCTGTGTGGGTTTCTCCCAACCCACCTCATCCCGTGTTACAGACACGTAGATTTTTTCCTATTTTTCTACACTGTCATGTTTCTGTAGCCTGAACTCCTAGGAACGGGAGTTACTGGGGAGGACCTTGGTCATGCACTTGAATTGTCAAATCGTCTTCCAAGTGGCTGGACTAACGCACACCCACAGAGGTGCCCAGAAGCCCACTTCTGTCCCTAGGGAAATTACCAATCATTTCATTTTGTCCAATGTCAAGGGTGAAAATTCTCTCGTTCTTGTTGGATTCCTTCCCTTTTCCCTGATCACAGCTGGGTTGTGCAGCTTCCGTGTGCGCAGGGCCCCTTGGGTTCCATTTATGACGAACACAGGGAAGTTCTCTGTCCGTTTCCTGATAGAAAGCTTCACCTTTACAGAAAATCCATTTATTAGGTACATTAAAAATTTATTAACGTTTGTTGAAAATACGTTCTCCCAGATTTTCACATCCTTTTTTTTTTTTTTGCCATGTTTAAGGTGTCTCACAACGTATAAAGATGCTTTGTTTATAAGTCAAATCTGTCATTATTTTTTACCTTATAGTCTCTGGTTTTGTTGTTTTGTTCAGCCCCTAATATTAAAGAAATATACTTAATACGTTTTATTATTTGAGTTTTGTCTTTTAGATTTTTTTTTTTTTGTACTGGGAATTGAATCCAGGGGTGCTTAACCATCGAGACACATTTCCAGCTCTCTTATTTTTATTTTTATTTTTATTTTTTATTTATTTATTTTTTTTTTTTAAAGAAAGAGGGACAGTGAGAGAGAGAGAGAAAGAGAGAAACAACTTTATTTAGTTTTTCACGTGGCCTTAGTTGCTCCAACACTCAGTTGTGTACGTGGTGCTGGGGTTTGAACCCGGGTCCTCAAGCTTACAAGGCAAGCTCCTAAACCGCTGAGCCACCGCTCCAGTCCTTATTTTTATTTTTTTATATGGACACAGGGTCTCGATAAGTTGCTTAGGGCCTTGCTGAGTTGCTGAGGCAGGCTTTGAGCTTGTGATCCTCCTGCCTCAGCCTCTCTGGTCACTGGGTTTACAGGCGTGCACCACACCCAGCTACCTTTAAGCCCTTAAATCCATCTGGAATTTAGAGGAATGGGTCATGTGTAAAGTGATCATCTAATTTTTTTTTTTTAAATGTATGCTCTAATTATCTGAAAATGAGTGTGTGGTCCCTCTGATCCTCCGCGGTGTGAACTGCTAGGTGTACTTGGTTATTTTTTCTCATTTTCTGTCCTATTGACCCTTACACTTAAGTTATTTTTTGGCAAACAGAGCAGGACTCTCACCTTTGGTTTGTTGTAAATGAGAACCAGCTTGTCAAGTCTGTTAAAAGTCCTTTTGGAATCTTCATGTGGATGGCCTTGGATTTAGGGCTCTTTGGGGCCGGATGGATACAGGTGGGGGTGGCAGATGAGTGGGAGCCCCTGTGGGTACCTTTGCCGGGAGGGCGCCAGCTTCCCCTCCCACGCGGCCTGAGGTTCCTGGTGCATTCTGAAAGTTCCCTCCAGCTCTTTATGGGGGAGTTTTGCTTTTTCATTTAAGTAGGAGTGATTGGTGCATTGTCAAATATTTAAGAGCATCTGCCACGAGGAGTTTCTCCTTCTCGTCTCTCCTCGCAGCTGGATCCGCTTTCGGTTCCAGGGCACTCCCACCTGGCACCCTGCACCCTTGCTCAGACGCTCTCCCTGACACGGTGCTGTGACATTGTTCTCATCTGCAGTGAATTTGTGCTTTGCCTCTTTGTTTCAGTTTTTATTCCTACCGTTAAATTTCTTTTTAAATTTGGGAGTTGGGGTCTGCAAATTTGTTGTGAGTAAGGTATTTGGGGTTTCTCTTTGCTTTCTCCTTGCACCTCTCCTCTTTCGTGCTCTTGTCCCTATGCATACCCCTCATTCTTAGTGACCTTTAGCCCTATCTTTTTATTTTATTTATCTATTGATTGATTTGAGATGGGTCTCAAACTCACGGGCTCAAGCAGTCCTCTCATCTCAGCCTCCTGGCAGCTGGAACTACAGGTGTGCACCACCACACCCGGCTTACACTTTTTTTTTTTTTTTTGAGAGATCATCAATTTTATTATTTTATTTAGTTTTTCATTTTTTCCCCCTGATACTTAGTTGTGTATATGGTGCTGTGATCTGAACCCAGATCCTTGCAGATGCCAGGCAGGCCCTCTACTGCCTGGTACCCTTCTGCTCTGCTCCTGGTGGCCAGGCCTGGATGTGGCCCCGTCCATGGTCCCCTCCTCTGCCCAGGACAACAGGGGAGCTCAGAGCACAGGGAGGGAGCCCCAGAGGGAGCGCCGTGGTTAACTCCTGCCTGACCTGGACACGCTGGGACGGGGTGTCACATGGTCACACAGAGCCGGAGCGCTTCCTCCGCCAGCCCCCACACTTGACATTTTCTTTCTTTCTTTCTTTTTTTAAAGAAAGAGGGACAGTGAGAGAAAGAGAGAATCGATTTTATTTACTTTTTCATGTGGTTTTCTTTGCTCCGACACTTCATTGTGTACGTGGTGCTGGGGTTCGAACTGCATCCTCACACATGCCAGGCAAGTACTGTAACCCTGAGCCAACGCTCCTGCACTTAACATTTTTAATGCAAGCATTTAATTTCTATTTTCTGCCTTTGGTTTAACCAGCACATGTGTGCTCTTCCAACATGAGAAACGATCCTTACCAAGTTTTCAGTTCCTTTCTGCCCTGACCTCACAGCCAACTCCCACATCAAAGCCATCTGAGTGTAGTTCCATATCATTTTCTTGTCTTTAGGCCATAACACTTCTTCTGTAAGTAAGTCTTGCTGGTTTCTTTGTTTCAGTATTTCCATGCTATCTTTCTTTCTTGGATTTCTCTTTCCTGAAATATAGCATAGGTTAATTTTTTTTTTTTATACCAGGGATGGACCATTGACCATTGACCACTGAGCCACATCCCCAGCCCTTTTTATTTTTTATTTTGAGACAGAGACTGGATGATTTACAATTGCTAAGGTTGGCCTTTGATTGCGATCCTCCTGCCTTAGCCTCCTGAGCCGCTGGGATTACAGTTGTGCCCAGCCTAGGTTAATTTTTAAAAAAATGATCTGAAAAATTTTTCTTACCTTTGTGTAACCAAAAATTTTGTTGCCCTTGAAACTCAAAAAAAATCTTTGCTTTTTGTGATTCTCAGTTATTTTTTTTTCATAGGAGTTTTCAAGACCTCTCTCTTTATTCAGGGTTCAAGGTTGCTCATGAGAAATCTCTTGATTTTGTCCCATTGGAAAATAACCTGTTTGTACACCTCCTTCTGGAAGTCTTTGCAGGATTATGCTTTTATTTGGGGAAGATAGAAAGGTTCCATCTGAATATAACTAGGCATTGGACTGTTAGAAAGGAACCTTGGGCATTGAGCCCAATCTCTCTTGCTACAAACCCCACTCTAGTAACCCCCCTTAAATAAAGTTTTCCTTTAGTCTTTTGTTTTAAGTCCTCTTGTTCTTCACTTAGCGGATTGTTGTCTCCTTTAAAGACTTCCAAAGATTTCTAACTGCATCTGTTCGGCTGCACGTGGAAAATTCCCAAACAACAGTAGCTCAACAACATAGAAGTTTGTTGTCCCTCAGCAGTGGTCCGTCATCTTGGGATGTTATAGGGGCTCTAAAGTGACAAGAGGAATCCAGCTCCTCTCTTTTGCATGGTCCTTGCATATGGCTTCCGTTCTCCAGGTAGCCTTTGGTCAAGATGGCTGCAAGAGTTCCAGCCATCACTTTAGAGGTTCAGGCTTGGAGGATGGAGGGAAGGCAGAAGAACAAAATAGAGCCCCTCCCACCTGAGTCCACGCCCTGTAAGCAGTCATTTTTTGGAAGACACACAAAACTTTTATTCATGTCTCCTTAGACAATATTTACTCACATAACCGTGCAGAGTGGCAGGGAAGGACAAGAAATAGAACTTTTTTTTTCTTTTAATTTTATTAGCACCAGGGAATGAATCCAGGGGCACTCAACTACTAAGCCCTACTTATATATATTTTTTTTTTGAGACAGGGTCTTGCTTAGCTGCTTAGGGCCTCTCTAAGTTGCTGAGGCTGGCTTTGAACTTCTGATCCTCCTGCCTCAGCCTCTTGAGCTGCTGAAATTACAGGCTTGGGTCACTGCACCCAACTAGAAATATAACTTCTGATTGTGTGCAGCAATAAGCCCAGGTTGGGGTTCTGTTGCCAAGAGGACAGGGACAGCCTCTCTGCCCCTGCTTCTGGATGTTGGAATTCTTCCATCTTTTTTCCAGGTTTCAATCTGTCTCTAAGGCTTTCTAACCCTTGTACATTTGCTTTATCTTTAAAAATCTACCTTGATAAGGTTATCATTTGTGGTTTTTGCTCTGTGATTTGGCTCATTATTGCTCTTTAAATTACGGATCTCCTCTGTTCCCACTCTAGGAATTGTGTGTTTTGATTTTTGCACGTTATGTCAGTGTTTATAAATAGATCTGATGTTTCCAGTCTGCCTGAGGATGCTAATTTATAGGTTTCAAAGTTTTCCTTTCTTTCAGCCATGTGGACGTGTCTGCTGAGTCAGTCCGTGTTAGACTGGACACGTCCCACACTGGCAATTGGGAAGAGCAGTGGCTAAGAATGCTGAGTACTGATCCAGGCTGCTGTGGGCTTCAGCCCGTCCCACACCAGCCCTGTGATCCCCGACCCATCATTGAACACCCATCCGCCCCTTTCCTCGTGTGCAAAGTGAAGATTCTAACTGTAGCCTGCACAGCTGTATTAACACTGTGAACAGTGCCTGGCTTATAGTAAACATTAAAAAATTGTCAGCCACTGACGGGAATTCTCTGGGTGGATATAAATATTCCATTTGCATTCTTTAGTGACGTTAGCTTGTTTAATCTTTTACGAGGGAAGATATTAACCAGTTCTCTATCATTTTGGTTGCTTTGGTCTGTCAAATGTTAAAACCTCATCTCCAAGGCAGTGGCTTTAGGAGGTGGGGCACTTGGGGGTGGTTAATTCTGAGAGTGGAGCCCTCACGAATAGGATTAGAGCCCTTAACAGTGGTCACCCCAAGAGCCTCCCTTGCTCTGACCACCACATAAGATTACAGTGACGCATCCGTGAGGAAGCAGCCCTCACCAGACACCAAATCTGCCAGGACCTTGACCTTGGACTTCCAGCACCTTGACCTTGGACTTTCAGCTTCCAGAACATGAGAAAGAAATGCCTGTTACTTAGATTGTGCCCAGTCTGCGGTATTCTGTGACAGCAACCCTAACAGATTAAGATATTGGTGCAAACATATTTTTTTTGCATTTTGTACATTGCTTTATGATTCAGATAGTTTTATAAAATACAGATTTGTTTTGGTGTGCTTTTATTTGTTGGTCTTTCTCTGATTTTTTTATTTGCTTTTAAATAACTCAGAGGTATTCACCTCTGTGGTTTGAAGTTTGCGATGATTTAATGTTTTACATTTAAACATCTGTGTAACCTCATGTGAGGGGAATGGTGTGAGACGGAGGTGTGGACTGATTTTGCAAATGTTATTCCATTTTCCCAGCGTTTGTTGACATTGTTGCTGAATATCTCCTCACTTCCCATCGCTGGCTGATTCTTCCTTTATCATAGAGGTAAAACAGTTTGACCCTACGGTGTCCCCATCAGGTAGGTAGGTAGGCAGAGCCACATGGCGTGTGGATCCTGAGTGAGCTTTCAGACGACCTTGCAGGACAGGAGAGCCACCGTGACTGTTGTGCTCCCCGGGTACTTCCCAGGGCTGGGGACTTAATGAAAACCAGGAAATCCCCAACCTCTGGGGGAAGCAGAACCAGAGGACAGTCAGCCTTGAGGGAGAAATGATGGTAAATGGAGCGGAGGTGGGGAGAGCACCAGGCTCCGAAACAGACAGACAGACAGAGGCAGAGGATGACCACCCGAGGGGATGACAGCCGGCACCCAGCGCCCACTGACGCCCCACAGTGGAGGGGATAGGAAGGCCATGGGGAGCTGGGGTCAGAAACTTCTCAGGGGCTCTCTCTTGGCTCGGGGGCCCTGCTGCACATCTCCTGAGCCCATCTGCCTCACTGACACCACCAAGGGGACCGAGGTTCAAGGGAAGGGGCCCCGCTCAGGCTGCATGCAAGGGGGCCACCTTCCGGGTTCTCGCTCATGACCCAGGCAGCTCCCAGCAGACATGGCTTCCTGCAGGTGCAGAAGATGCAGAGTCTTGGAGAGAGGCGGCACAAGAGCTGGTTCCAGCCCCCAGAAGGGCAGGAACACAGAAATCTGAGCCAATGAGGACCCCACTCTGCCCTGAGCCAGCGTTCACCCGGACGGCCAGCTGCAGTTCCAGAGCTGACCGGGAGATGACGCTGACTCAGGGGCTACTCCAGGTGGCTCTGCTGGCTCTGTGGGGGCTCAGCGTGACAGGGGCAGAAGGTGAGTCTGATGGCTCCTTCCCCTTCCCCATGTGCCTCTCACTGCTGACCCTGGGGACCCACCCCCACTGGACCCCACAGACCCTGAGGGCCACCCCCACTGGACCCCAGGAGCTCCAGGAACCAGGCTCTGGTCTCCTCCCCTCCCCTCTCCCCCTGCTCTTCCCTGGCCCCTCCTTGCTGTCCCCAGGTCCCTGCCCACCCTTTCCTGACTTCCTGGAGCACCTGGCTGAGGCAGGGCCACCTCTGCCCACGTTCCTCAGTGTGGCACTTGAGCCCCACCTCCAAGCTGCTCTCCCCTCCCCCTGCCCTCGCTCCCTACAGATGCCCTGCTGCTCTGTGGGCCTCAGGGTCCCCACCTCCAGGCCCTGGGTTCCCTCCACTTCAGTAACTGGGGAACCTGAATTCTGTGGTGGCCCCGGGACCACGTTCCCTCTCCAGACCCCAGCATGGAAGGCTGCACACAGAGAGCAGCAGCTGGGGCAGGGCAAGGCCCAAGTCATCCTGGGCCTGGGCTGAGCCTCTCCCACAGGTGCATGTGGGGAGAGGGAAAGGACCTGTGCCAGGTCCCTGTCCTGCAGGGCCCAGAATGAGCTAAGAATCAGGTCAAGCTGTGTGTCCCTCAGGAGCAGATGTCCCCACCCTCAGAGCCCCCACCACCCAGGCCCAGGGCTGCCCATCCCGAGGGGCTGGGGTGGTGACAGGGACGCTGGAAGGGAGAGGAGTGACTCCTCCTGCCTCTGCCCTCAGGAACCATCCCGCTGCAGACGCTGCGCTGCTACAATGACTACACCAGTCACATCCTCTGCAGGTGGGCGGACACCAGAGACGCCCAGCGGCTGCTCAACGTGACCCTCCATCGCAGGGTGAACGGGTGAGTGGCCTGGTGAGGGACTGAGAGGGAGTGGCTGTGTCCTCTGTGCCTGTCTTTCTGGGCGGTGGAGAGGGACATGGCAGGGTCAGCGACGGTTGGACCAGACACAAGACAGGGAGGAGGGCGGTCTAGGAGCCCCGCCAGGCCTGGGCATGGGTGTCTGACTTCAGGGTCCTGGGGACAGACTTCCACACTAATGCCACTGCTGGTGGTGACGATGGTGGTGACCACCACTGGACAGACTTTCCCCATATGACTCAGCTCATCCACTCTGGGAGGTAGATGGGGCGAGGACACAAGGCCCAGTTCATAGACTCCCTCCTGGCCATAGGGACAGCATCTGTGTGCCTGCGGTGGCCTCATGGTCCCCGCCCCCTCAAGATGAGGGTGGCCACCCTCCCATCCCATGGCTGCTGCACACAGGCCATCTGGGAAGGTGACAGGCACCGCCCCAGCCTCTTGGATAATCCAGATCAGCCACAGTGAAACAGCTACGTAGCCAGGGTCCCGGGAGCCTGGAACCCTTTGGAGGCTGCTCCTGGGGTGCTGCTCTACCACACCCCACGACTCCTCTCCCCACCAGGGCCCTCTGCTGCTGTCCTGATTCCTCTATGTGCCTGTTCCCCTATCCTCAATGCCACCTGCCCTTCCCTGCTGGTGACCTGATCCACCTCCCTAAGGGGGCAGAAGCCGGGAAGGGGAACTCCTCACCCCTCAGGTCCCCACTCCTTCCCTCCCCTCCGCCTCCTCTCTGCACCTGGCCTTGGTCAGAGCCTCTGCCCCTGCAGTGGATTATGCGTCTCAGCCACTGTCTGAGTCCTGAACCCAGACCTTCAGGTCTCATTGCTGAAGGGCATGGCTGCCACTTCAGTCCCCTGCTCCCCTGTGTCCTCGATGGTGCCCTCCCCCAGGACCATTCCCAGCACCTTGCAAATGCGCCCCATCCCCTGTTCCAGGCACCAGCAGCACCCGCAGCAGCAGGGCATCTCTTGGCCCTGTGTCTCTGCCACCCTGGCCCCTACACCTGCTGTCCTTCGCAGCAGCTGTCCTGCAGTTACCTGGTCTCACTGCACCTGATGCTTCCCGTCTTTCCTCATGACCCCATTTCCCCAGGATTCTGCTGTCCCACCCCGCCACCACAACTGCCCCCATTGCTCAGCAGCACCTCCCGGGGCTAGAAGGCAGGGTCAGGTCCTGACCTCCTCCCCCTCTGACTGTGGGAAGCACCTGTTCCCAATGACCACATTTGCTCCTCTTGCTCCTGCTTGGCTGCCAGGTCACCCAGTCCCCCCACGCCCCAGCCCACCCTTGTCAATCTCGGACTACAGCAAGATGTCCCTAGGTCTGGTCCTTGGACCTCTTCTTTTATATATGAAGCCAGTTTCAGAGACCTTGCCTCAGTCCAGGGGCAACAACTCTCAGACCTCCTGTAACTGCCAGGCCACTTCCTGTCCTCAGTGTCACTTGGAATAGGTGTCTGTGACTCCAGCCATCTTTGTCCACGTCCACGGTGGGCTCTCATCCCAAGGGCACTCCTGCCTCCTCTTCCCCATCTCCCTGCCCTGCCCACGCCAAACAAAAGGAGAGTTTTTATTTGATTTTAAAGTCTCTTCTCATCTTTCCTTCCCCACTGCAGCATCTGATCCATCAGCAAGGGCTACCAAATTTGTCTTCCACTAGCATGTGAGCTGACCAATGCTGATCCCACCTCCCTGGTCCAAACCACTTCCTGTCACTGGGATGGTCCAGAAGCCACTTAACGCGTCTTCTGCTTACACAGCCCCAGCCCCCATCCACCGCCCAGCACCCAGAGGGTTCCTTCCAAAGCCTAATCAAATAGGTGGCTGCTTCCTTTGCTCTTAACTCTAAACATTGACTACAAACTCCCAGTGATATCCAGATCCCCTGTGTTATGAGACCCAAGTCTGTTTTGCAGTGGTTCCAAATTATGTAGGAATGTGGAGGGTGGGTGGGGCAGACCAGGGTACAGGTGCCCCAGCATGCTCAGAAATTCCAGGCTGCTGTTTTTCTGACACTCCCTGCTACTACCTGAAGGTCACTAGACGTCTGGGGATCTGTAATCTAGAGGCAAGGTGCTGATCAGTAAGTTCTCTGACTCAAGCCTTTTTAGGTGGTTTTCCCAGGAAAAGTTAAATTTGCAGTTTAAGATACAGAACAGAAGAGGAGAGATGGCAATATTTGCTGGAGAGCATTTTAACCACTAGGTGGCTTCAGGGAGAGGCATCACCTGTAGCAGAGCCAGGGGGAGACTGGCAGTCTATGGCACAGCTGTGTGACCTCCATGACTAGAGAGTTTTAAAGTCCACTAAAACCCAGCGATGCCAGGGGGCTGATGCAGGTTCATCCTCAGTTACACTCGGATTTCTTTCCCGCATGGGGCCCCAGCTGCCTTTCTCCTGGGAATTACTTGCTGTCTCCCCACAAGGCCCTTAGGGGATTCTGCCCGCATATCGCCTTTTCAGTGAGGGCTTCTCTGTCCCCTTCTTCTTTAGCATCATCCTCCACCCTAAAAATTTTTAGACGCCTTGTCCCCCACCCTTGTGGTCCTTGTCCACGTGAAGTTGCCCCTAGCATTCATGTCAGTGGTTCAGCGCATGTCCGCCTGCCCCAGGTTGCCGGGGTGCAGACAGGGCTCTGGGTGTTCACTGACAGCCCCTGGCCCTGGGCAACCCCGGCACGCAGCAGCCGCTCATCAATACCTGGTCGGGGATGATTCTACTTCACTTAGCTCACGCTGTCCTCTCCTGACAGGGACCCTCCACAGCCAGTGGCCTGTGACCTCAGGGAGGACACGCCCCCGGAAGACTGCCCAGCCCCTCCCTGTGTACACAGAAGGTGCCTCATTCCCTACCAGGATTTCGTCCTCGCGGACAACGACCACTACTTCTTCCAAGCAGACCGGGCCCTGGGCGCCCAGCTCTCGGTTCCACTGG
>PVKS010032545.1:0-22502 GCA_004027875.1 Aplodontia rufa | reverse complement strand
GAAGCCATCCTGACCACAGCCAGAACACAGCTCCTGAGGCTCCAGGTTCTCACGGTGCCCGTGGCCAGAGGACCATTTTTGTCACTTTGGCCTTGTTGATGCTGAACGATCTCATAATGTATGCGTGAGACTGATTTCTTTAATTATAGACTCCTTGAGTTTAGATAATAACCCTTCATCAACAAGGATTGAGGTATTCGACATCAATTATTTTTCCCAATTAATGAACTTTACCCGCAGGCTGAAGTGGGAGCGATACAGAGGCTAGAGAGAAGGTGACAAGTTCATGGTGCTGTGCGGGTCTCAGAGGCCACCGAGATTCTCACTGGGTCCTGCTGAGCCTCATAGTCTCTGTGGCTGAAGTGTCCTCATTGGGAAAGCACGGGGACATCAAGACAGCATTTCCAGACTCGCCCGTGGTGCCTCTGCCTGGGAGGGTGAGCCAGGCTGCCCGCTGTCCATCTGCTCGACCTTTCTCACATTTTATTTTTTAAATATATGGAAATTTGCCTTCCATTCCATGGTCTATCTGAATTCTATTGTAACACGTAAAGAATATATTAAAGCCAGTGGATGAAGCCAGAAGATGTGGCCTGTCTTCTCCATGACTTCTGGACCCCCCCACCCCTCCCAGGATAGATATTAAAACCTGCTTTGAAGAACTTGGATAAACTAATTTCTTGATCACATCATATGTAAGATACTAAGACGTTTGCATGAATAATTTTTTAATCTGTAAAGCTCATTTTGTTGTTTTGTTTTGTTATTTTTTGCTTTTTTAATTAGATGATATAGAGTTACAATTGAGGAGGAAACATTATCAAACATTCAAGAACAAATGTACATATACTTAGTTATCCAGGGCTAATGCCATGTCATGGATGCCTTGCTTGGGTTCCCCATGTTGCTGTTTCCCCCAGAAGAACCCCTGAGTTAAATGGATATCTTGTGGAGGTCAGAGATCTCCTTCTGAGATGATTCCCCCATATTCCCACCCTCTAGTCTCCTAGGTGTTCTTCCTAAGCCTTCCCCCAACCCTGTCCCCCAGCCTATGCCTCCAAGTATCCTAGGGAGTCATCTCCCTGTTGCGTTGAGAATCATACAATTTGAAGTTATTATTAGCTTAGCAGCCTAACATACTGCTTCCCAATGTATTCAAGCTTCCACAGATGAGAGAAACCATTCGGCCCTTGAGTCTCTGAGATTGGGATACTTCACTTAGCATAATTCTGTCCATCTCCATCCATTTGATCTCAAAAGCCATAATATCGTCTTCTCTAATGGCCGAGTAGTATTCCCTTGTATATATGTACCAAAGATTTTGTATTCACTAGTGGAGTGAGGGGCATCTGGGTTGGTTCCATAGTCTAGCTATAGTAAATTGAGCTGCTATGAACATTGATGAAGCCACATCACTATAATAAGCTGATTCTAACTCTTTTGGGAAAATACCCAGGAGTGGGATAGCTGGGTCACAAGGTGGTTCCATCCTTAATTTTTTGAGGATTCTCCACATTGCTTTCCACAGTGGCTGAACCAGTTTGCAGTCCCACCAGCAGTATAACAGTGTTCCTCTTTTCCCACAGCCCCTCCAGCATCTGTTGTTGTTCGAATTTTTCATTTTTGCCACTCTGACGGGAGTGAGGTGGAATCTCATTGAAGTTTTGATTTGCATTTCCCTTATAGCTAATGATGTAGAGCACTTTCTCATATATTTATGGGCTTTCTGGACTTCCACTGGTGAGAAGTTTCTTTTTAGATCCGTAGCCCATTTGTTGATTGGATTATTTGTGGTTCTGGAGTTTACTTTCTTTAGTCCCTTGTATGTTCTGGATATTAGCCCTCTGTCCAAGGTGTAGCAGGCAAAAGTTTTCTCCCATTCTGTAGGTTCTCTCTTGATGCTCTTGACTAGATCTTTGGCTGTGCAGAAACTTTTTAGTTTAATTTGCATGAATATTTTAACCATTTGTATTTAAATTTTTCTACATTGTTTTCTTTACATATTACCTTCTAAAGCAGTTGGACACGAAACACAATTGACTCTGGGCCGCCATAACCATCCGCCATGACTGGTCTGTGGTGATGGCTCCCAGGGTAGCAGGTATGGGTACAAGGCTGCCCTTCCTCCCAGGTAACCCTGGGCAGTGGTGCTTTCTGGGTTTTTCTTCAGCATCCCCCATTCAGCTTCATATCCCTGAGGCCCCGTCTCCTGGCCTCTCCCTGCCTCTCCTTGCTCCCCCTCTTGGTTTGGACCATGCCCATGGGGCCATGTTTGCAAAAGAGTGGGCAGCCCACTGAGTGAGGGTCTCATCACAGCTCTGGGGAACTGTCCTGGGCACAGGGCCCTTTTTGCTTAGCTGTGCAGGTGACTCCTGGAGAGCTGAGGTTGCTGGATGTGTTGACCATGGCCTGGCAGGGAGCTGACCTGCACTTGGACTCCCTGTCCCTCTCAAGCCAAGCCACCTGGGCGAGTTACTGGATGTTTCAGTACAGTGCCAGGTAGGGGTGAAGGGCAAGTGGGATGTCAGGGAAGACTACTCACATAAAGTTGAGGTTTTATGCAAGAGTCCAGTGAAGACATTCACCATAAGGCCTTCCAGCTGATAACCGCTGGCCACGTAGCTCTCGGAGGCCTGCTGGCGCTCATCTTCTGAAGAGGCCACCCTCCAGCAAGGCCGTACGGTAGTCCGCGTCCCTGTAGCAGCTCTGAGCACCCAATTTTGCCCACACAGCTCTGGCTGCATGTCCTTGATCTGGCTCAGCCACTTCCTCCCCAAAGCACCCACCAGCTTCCCAGGCTCCCGTTGGGCAGCCAGCCTGGCCCATCACTGTGGCCCGTCTCTCGCTGCCCTGGCCCACAGACTCGGAGCCCAGAGTGGAGGAAGAGCATCTTCCCCAGCACTGCACTATGTTGCACGGTCCCCCTGAAGTCCCCTCCCCACGGGCAGCGTTGGCATTGGACATTCTGGCTGGCTCAGCCAGGTGACCCTGGACCTTGCCATTTGGAGCCCCTGCTCCTGCCCAGGTGCAGCGTGGGCAGCAGGGTGGGCTGGAGGGCAGGCCATCTCGGCTGGAGCTGCTGAGGAGGGCCGAAGGGGACTTCCTCATTAGCTCTGCTCCGAGCTCATTATCAGTCTGCGCATCACTGGTGAGAAATGGCTGTCGTCAGGACAGTAATAAATACGCTGCTGTCAGTGTTGATGTGATTGCACTAATGAAGAGAAATCAGACACCAAGAGGGGAGATGCTCCTGGCAGCTCTGGGTGACTGGAGAGCGCTGTCCACTGCTCATCCCCCCATCCCAGGGAGAGGGAGGCTGGACGTCGGGGAGAAGGGAGGTGTTGGTGTTTAACCTCTTTCTTATGATGCCATGGTGAAAGAAGAACCTAGAAGGTTCTGGAAAACATGGGGAGAAAGGAACGCGGTTCAGGGCCAGGAGGAGGGGGAGGTTTGCCCAGGGGCTCCTGGCGTCAGCCTGGGCCTCAGGCAGAGGCAAGCAGGACCAGTGTGGTGGACAGAGGTCCTTTTGATGGCTCAGCCTCCCTCGCAGGCCCTGGTTCAAGAGCAGTCTGGCGGAAGGCGTGGGGAGGAACACAGGTCCATTGTCTGTGCCTCCTGGCTGCCACCTCGCCTGTGATGTTAGAACTGATTGTGTCTCCAGGAACTTGGAATGCTTGGCCCCAGGGCACGGGGCGCAGGCCTCTCACTCCAGCATCTCTGCCACCTCTGCAGCACCAGGGCCCAAGGGTACTAGGCTGAGTCCAGGACGTGCCTCCCGGAGGATGGGAGGAGAAGTTCAGACTTGCCCCAGTGCCGGCACCTGGAGGTCCCTAGGGCTTGGAGGAGGGCTAATGGGAGGACTGAGGCTCTGTCCTTCCATCTGGGGCCCTGGTGTCACCAGATCCAGCCCAGAATGCAGATCCTGGTCTGCCTTGAACTTCTGAAGTGGCAGGTCCAGCGTGGAACCTCGTATTTTGCATTTCTAACAACTTCCCAGTGCTACTAGCACTGGTCTGGGGACCACACTTTGAAAAGTCCTGACCCAAGTGGGGATGTGGCTGTGGCAACCAGGCTCAGCCACTGCCTCAGTGGGCCCTATGTCTCCTTCTGCCACAGAGGACTGTGGGAAGCTGATGGATTCACATGAAAACTTGACAGGTGGCCTTGTCCCAGGGAATGGGAGGAGACTCCTATCACCTCGCTTCTTTCCCTAGAAAGATTTTGTTCTTAATGTCTACGTTGGACAGCTTTTAGTTACTGTGACAGAATTCCTGAGATAACCAACGTAGTGCAGGAGAAGGTTTATTTTGGCTCACAGTTTGGTGATTTTAGTCCATGGGTCGCCTTAGCCCTGTTGCTTTGGGCTGGTGTCAGCCCAGTATATGATGACAGAGAAGGTGGCAGAGGAAGCTGCTCACTCCATGGAGACCAGGAAGTGAAGAGCAAGGAAGGGGCAGGGTCCCACTCTCCCCTTTAGTGGCATGCCCCACTTCCTCCCCTAGGCTCCACATCTGAAAGGTTACGCTGCCTCCTAGAAGTGCCATAGGCTGATAGCCAAGCCTTGAACACTGGCCTTGGGAGGACATTTATCCACAGCAAGTTCTTTTTTTTTTCCGTTTAGTTTTTTTGATGCCAAGGATTAAACCCAGGGGCACTTAACCACCAAACCATACCCCCAGCCCTTTTGACTTTTACTTTGAGACAGGGTCTTGCTAAGTTGCTCAGGGCCTTACTAAGTTGCTGAGGCTGGCTTTGAACTCGCGATCCTCCTGCCTCAGCCTCCTGAGTTCCTGGGATTACAGGTCATGCACCACCATGCCCGGTAGCAATGTCCTTCTTTAAAATCAAACAAAAGCCAGCCAGAGGCCTCTCTCCTGGGGAGGATGGGCACCAGCTGACGCTCTGAGTTGATGGGCAACCATAGCCAAGAGCTGCCGTTGGTTCCCCGAGCACTTTCTAAGCACTGACTGTGTGCCAGGCACCATGCCTAGGACCCAGGAAGGGCTCAAGCAGCCCCCTGGCCCCAGCTGCTCACTGCCCTGTGAAGGCATCAGCATGTGTCAGCCATGTGGGACAGTGCAGGTGGGGACCAGGTGACCTGGACCAGTGGTGACCTGAGAATGCTTCCCCTAAGGGGTCTTCATGGATGTGGAGGGTGACACTGAAGTTGAGCCTTTCGGGGCAGGAGAAGCCCCATCTTCCCTCGAGTGCACTGGGGCTCTGTCCCCACTGATGCCAGGCAGCGATTATGGTCAGAAGCCTTCTTTTTGGCAACAGGGACACACCCAGCACCACGACCCACAAAGCGGATAAACCAGGCAGCAGTTACGGCGGCACACACGCTGCCGTTCCCTTGGTACCAGCCGCTAAGGTCAGCTTGTGCTTGGTCACGTGCACTGCCTTCCTCCGCCATGGCTCCTGCTTGGGGACCCTTGCATCGTCTCATAAAGCCACACAAGCCTCAGGAGGGACGTGGCCAAAAACCCAGTGAGTCCTCAGACCACACCTGTGCAATGAGCACGCTTCCTCCCTGTCCCCATCCTCTGGCTCTAGCTCCTGGAGCCTCCACAGGGCAGCGAGTGAGCTAAAAGTGTGGGGAACTGGAGAATCACCAGGGTCAGATGACACAGGGCCTCCTCCTTTCACAGAGGAGGATATGGAACAGAGAGAAGCAAGTGAGAGCTGGGAGCCTGGATTTCGTGTCCCCTCTGCAGACTCCGGCCACTGCAGTGTTTGGCCCTCTGATTTTCTCCTTAGCTGCAAAGCCAGCCTGGGTCAGGACTGAGATATCTCAGGTCCCTCTTTCTTGCCTCTGTCCCCCACATGGGAATCTGAGCTATGGGGACAGTAGAACTGGGAGGTGCAGAAGAGCTGAGCTAGGGTTCCCAGGAGCCAGCTGGAATGCAGGGTCCAGGCACAGAGCTCAGTGTAGCAGCTACAGCTCTGCTGGGGCAGGGGCGGGTCAAGAGCCAGCCCCGGGGGTGTGGTGGGATTCAGCGTCCTTGCTAAGATAGGAATCAGGGACACAGGAGGGGCCAACTGGAGCAGACCCTGGACCAGCAAAGAGGGCCACTTTCTTACGCCTCTCTCTCCTGAGCCAGGAGCCCACCGGGGTTCAGGATGGAGCTGCCCAGGCCCTTCCTAGATGGTCCTTAGACTCCTGTCTGCTACCCCAGCTTAGCCTGACACAGGAAGCCCAGGAGCAGGGATCAGGATCCTGCAGTGCATCTCCTGGATAATTAGCCTTTGGCGACACCCAGAACTTAGGGCACGATGACAGGAGGCCATGGATGGAGCCTTTGCCACTCACCAGACCCCTTCTGAAGCCTGTGTGAATGTCTTACTCTGATGCTCTCAGCAACTCTCAATGTGAGGAAGTCTGTATTTCCCATTGTACAGATCAGGAAACTGAGGCACAGCTGAGGCACATCGCCCAGAACTTGTAAAGGATGCAGGGATGGATGGACGCCGGCCTTGGGCCCAGAGCTCTCCACCATTAGGTGTGCAGAGGCCCCCCTTGCTCTCCTGCTCCTCCTCTAGACTCTTAACGAGCCCTGTTTCCACAACTGGCCTATACATTGGTCTAGCTTTGCCACTTAGAGGTTGAATGGCCTTGGCCAAATACCCATGCCTCCATTTCCCCATCCGTCACACGTGGGCTTAAAGCTCCCTCGTGCTCTGACCCAGCTTGGGACTGGACATAGCACAGGACCTAGCACAGGCTCAGCAGCTGGGGAGCTGCAGTGAGAGTCCCATAGGGCTTCTCTGGGAGGCCGGTGGTCCCTGAGGCCCACCGCGCTCCTTACCTCTCAGTAGAACTCAGCCCGCCCGTGACCTTGTGCCCAGCCGTCCTGCCTCTCTCCGGCTCCCCGGCGTCTCCATGCCTGTTCCCACCCAGAACACCCAGAGCGGAACTCACATGGAGGGAGGCGGCGCAGAGAGGTGGAGACCATGTGCCACCGTCATTGTCATCCCACATTGGATTGACCCGAGACGCGTCAGTTGTAAGACATGCCATAATTTTACGTGTCTGTAAGAAGGAGAATAATAATAATATTGGTGCTGCTTAATCCCACAAAAGATCCTGACTCCAGAGATGAAAGTGAAAAAGGAATGTGTGTTGGAGCGGGTGAGGGGTGCCAGCCTGGCCGGCTCCCTCCCCAGGGCCTCAGCACCATGGCCTTGAACTGGGAGTGTGACCATCCTACAAAGCAAAAGCAGACTGGTAGAGCCAGCTCCAAACCGCAAGATGCTCGCTTCACAACTGTCCAGCATCGCCGAGATTTCCCCCAAATCTTGCCCGCTGCTGCCCGTCATCTGGGCTTGGGCAGGCCACAACGGAGCCAGCACCCAGGGTGCAGAGGCCACCAGCATGCTGAGCACCGGGACTGGAGCCCCTGGTTTGCCCCCAGGCTCCAGTATGCCCTTCCTTCTCTATGCCGTCTTTCTAGAATGTGCTGGACTCTAGGAGGCCTCTGTCCCCTGCTTGCCCCAGGCTGCGCATTACTCCCTCTGCCCTTCCTGATGCCAGCACCTGTCTCCTCGGCAGGTTGGCCCCAGTGGAATGAGTGGCTTAGGTTCCTGTGTGGGGCCCGAACAACTGAAGGTGGTGGGGGAGCTGGATGGGGCCTCGCTCTGAGCAGGGGTGTCCGGCAAGCCAGGGCTTCTGAGTCAGATTCATTTGGCTTTTGCCTTCCCCTTTGGACACTGACAAAAAGGAAGTGAAGAGATGGTTCAGATTCCACCGAGCCCCTGGAGACAGGCTGGCATGGCTGAGCTCCCTCCGCCTGCCCTTGGGGCTCGGGAGTTGGGACAGAGGTTTCCTTGCCAGGCCGAGGCCCAAGGCAGCGGGCCCCTGACCTCCCCTCCCCAGCCCTGGCCAGCTGGCCCCTGAGTCTGTCACTGCAGACCACGGAGGATGGGGAAGCAGCTTCCAGCCCCCAGCAGCCTATGCTGACTCTGGCTGTGCCCTTTCCAGCCTTGCTGGAAAAAGAAGCCTTTTCCTCTCTCCTCCTGTCTGTGCCAGTCCTTGGGGCTCTGGCCACAGTGGGTGTGGGCTTCTGCCAGCCTGCTTGACAAGCCCATGGGGCCCAGCACTGCTTAGTGACTGCATCCCAGAGCCATCCTGAAAGGGCCTGGCCCTGGTGAATCGCTGGCAGGACTGGCGACATAATTTGTAGAACCTGATGCAAAATGAACACATGCGTCCCTGTTAAAAAAAAATCTGTTAAGAATTTCCAGATGGCGACAGGGACCGAGGCCCCATCGCAACTGCACAGACCACCTGCCAGGAAGCCCACCCTGTGTACAGGGAGCCCTCCAGCCTCCCCCACCCCCGCTCCAGGCCTGGGCTCCTGCTCCCTCTCGAGGGCTGGTCTGCAAGGGCCCCTCTTGTCTCTCCCAAGGTGAGACAGAGATGAGGCAGAAACACAGAAAGCAGGCATAGATACTTCTCCATGAAGTTCTCCAGTGTTGTCCAGGAGGCCTGGGACTGCAGAGGCAGGATCTGGAATTCAGTACCTGGTGCCTGCCTGTCTGATCCTGTCTGGTATGCACGCGCTCTCTACCTCTGGAGTTACCTCATGAGAGGCGGGGTACAAAATCCCATGGGCTTTGAGGCCAGCACATGCCCTGTGATCCCAAGGAATCAAAGCTGTGGGACCTCAGCAAAATCCCGAAGCTTCCCAGCCTCAGTTACCTCCTCAGTAAAGTGGGGTGGCCCACCTGTTGCTCAGTATATTGGTCAGCTCTCTGTTACCATAACACATACCTGAGAATCCAGTTTCTACAGACAAAATGTTTATTTTGACTCCCAGTCGAGAGGTTTCAGTCCCTGATCAGTAGGACCCGTTTCTTTCAGGCCTATAGAGAGGCAGCACATCAGAGCTGGGTGTGTGGCAGAGCAGAAGGTCACCTGGTGGCCAGGGAGTAAGAAGAAAGACAAGGAAGAGACCAGGGTGCCCCAGTCCCCTTGAGGGCATAACCTCCCATGACACCCATCCTTCCAGTTTCCAACCTCTCCCAACAGTGCCACACTGGGGTCCAAGTCTTTAACACATGGCCCTTTAGGGGACATCTGGACCCAGGCTGCAGCACTCAGCAGTGTGAGCCCCCTTGACCCCAGGATCCTTCTTCCCTGCTGATTGTGAGTGGGTGCTTAGGAAGCTCTGGTTCTCCTCCTGTGCTCAGTGAAGACTTCTCTGCACCCTCTCTGGGTTAAGCTGGCTTCACACAGGGCTTTGGGTGCACCTGTTCTGCCCTCCTATCTGAGCTGCACTGCTTAGGGGTACTCAGAATGCAGAGTTCCAGGCCTCCCGGACTTACGATCCCAGGTGGCAGGTGTGCTTCAGAGTCTGGGAAGCCCTGCGCTCCTTCACTGTTGCCGACCTGGGAGTGTGGACACCGCGTCTGCACCAGCGATGCCTTCCCCTGACTCTGGTCATTCTGAGGCACGTTTTCTGTGCCCCTGGGCCCTGCACCAAGGGCGCCCTGGGAGGGCTTGGAGACTGAGTGCTCCGCCCAGCCCTCCTGGAAGAAGCACGCAGGCGCTTTGTTAACAGGCTGTCTGCTGCGCTGTCTTTGATACAGGAAGGAGAACATGAAAAAGAATCACCTCTTAACTAAACAAACCCAAAAATCCCCCAGAGGACAGGTGCAGGATTGCTCCTTGGGAATGGTCTCTTATTGAAGGGCAGTTCCCTACAGGCGGATCCACTGAGCCTGGAGCCACTCTGGGAGGGGACGGGGAGTCGGGGTGGGCAGCAGAGCTGACCCTGAGGGGTCAGAGGTCAGCACCAGGCCATGGAGGGGCAGCCAAGCAGCTGCTGGGGAGCCGGTCGAGGGCACTGCACCCCAGTCCTGCTTGTGCAGTGCAGTGCAAGAACTGAACTGGGTCCAGGACCCCCCTTCTTTCCCCTCACCCACCTCCTTCCCCTTCTTCCTTCCACCTCCTCAGGGCCCTGGCCTCTACTAACCCAATTTCCAGAGCAGTGGAAAATCACCCAGGTGGGGGTAAGACCCTAGACCCACACTGCCTCTGTGGCCTTGGGCAGGTGACCTAACCTCTCCGAGCCTCAGTTTCCCTTTCTGTACAACAGGATGGTAGCGCTCACCCCATGAGGTAGCTGTGGGGATTGAACAAGTTATTGCTTGTCGAAGCTCTTGGTAGAGTTTCCGGCGTAGGCTTAGCATTACGTCAATATTTGTCAAAGAAGTTGAAATAAAATGAGAAGCAGTGTTCAGGGCAGGAAGAAAGGCTCCCTGCCGGGGAATTGGAAGGGACTGGGGGAAGATGGGACATTTGAACTGGGAGCAGATGCTGACTTGGAGACAGGCAGGCTCAGGAACGGTGCCGCGCAGAGGGCTCTGTGAAGGCGAAGGCCTGAAGGCTGGGCCCTGTGTCAAGAGCAGGATGGGAGAGGTGGAGGGCTGGAGGAAGGGCCAGGGCTCAGGCCCTGGAACTGCAGGCTGAGGACCTGGATGTTCAGGACCCCTGGAGATGAAAAGCAGAACTAGCCTCAGCCTGCCTGTGCTGCCAGGGGCACCTGAGCGTCATCCTTGGGCCTCCCTATATCTGGAAGGTCCTTGACTCATGCAGGTCCAGAGGTCCCCTGGGAGCAATGAGGCACGGTAAGGATCAGCTCTGCTTTGCAAGTTGCTCTGTCCCTGGGTGAGGCGATGGGTGGGTTTCCATCTCCACATGGACCACAGCACACTCAGATGCTGGACTGAGAGGCAGGAGAAGGAGGAGGAGGAGGAGAGGAGGAGGAAGAGGGGAAGGGGGAGGAGGAGGAGAAGGAGGAAGGGGAGGAAGGAGGAGGAGGAGCAGGAGGAGAGGAGGGGGAGGAGGAAGATGAGGAGGAGGAGGAGGAACAGGAGGAGAGGAAGGGGAGGAGGAGAGGAGGAGGAGGAACAGGAGGAGAGGAGGAGGGGGAGGAGGAGCAGGAGGAGGAGGAGGAGGAGGAAGAGGAGGAGGAGAGGGAGGGGAGGGAGAGGAGAAGAAACAGAGAACTATCCCCTCCCTTGCTGAGCTAAGGAAACTCTGGGATATGAAAACAGTTCCCGCCTGTGGAATCCAGGAGGGTCAAGCAGCAGGTCAGGAGGAGCCACACAGCGGGCAGGACCTGCGTCCACTTGCGGAGCCAGCCTACACAGAGGATGGGGCGCGAGGGAGGGGCCTGGGCCTCATTTCCAGTAGTTGCTGACTTTCTGGCAACCTAGGGTCAGAAGGAAGTCTTTCCCCGACTTGGATGACCTCTCTACAAACAGGGAGGAAAGCGCTTCAGGCTGGCTGAGCAGGACGGAGACCGGAGACTGGGAGAAGTGCTCTGAGGTTTGGGAGCATGGAGCCAGCATTCCTCACCCAGCACAGGACGTGGCAGTGGGACACTGACTCTAGGAGACATGTGGCACACTGTGCTGAGCCACTCCTCTTTGTCTCATCCTTGGGACACTCAGAAAGGGTAGCTTTCCGTGTCCCCTCTCTCTCTCTGGGTGGTTTTCAGACGTGTCTGGACATGGTCTTCTTTGTTTTTACCCTGCTTGAGGTCCGCTGGCCATCTCGAATCTTAAAATATGTGTCCTTCACCGAATTCAGGGAAACAGCTGTCATTATTCCTGCAGATTCCTTTGCTCGACCTCACTCTCGTTCCTTGGGGGCTTCTCTAACACCTGTGCTGGGTGTTTTGCTATTGTTCACTGTTTTCAATCTTTTTATTCCGTTTCTATATTCCTATAGATATATTTTTCAAGTTTCTTTTTATTTCTCCATTCTTTTATTCAACCCATCCAGTGCATTTTAAATTTTCATGTATTTTATTTTACACATATATGGATATGTATGTGTGCATATGTATTTATATAATAAGATTTCTAGCTCTCTGAAGATGTACCATCTGCTCGTTAATTAGGAGCATGTTGACATTTATTTCATTGAAGTAATAGCGGCTTTAACATTCGTGCCTGCTCATTTCAACGTCTGTTCATTTTAGGGTCCGCCTCACTGATTGTCTCGATGATGGGTGGCGCTGTTCTGGTTTTCAGTTGGTGAACGATCTTTACGTGTGTCCTGGGCATGTGTTATCTTAGGGAGAATCTAGATTCTGTTACCCTTCTTCAAAGAGTGTCAAGTTTGTATTTGCCATCTCCCCTGAGTGTGCATAGTTCAAGAGTCAGCCGGAGATCTGGGCAGCATCTGCACACAGCATTTGGGGTTCCCCTTTGGGTCTCATCTTCCCGGGACTCACCTTTTCTTTCTGCTGGTCAGGTTTGCACTGAATTTTAGTCTGTGTTTCCATTTCTAAAAGTTGACATGAAATTCACATGACATAAGATTAACCATTTAAAAGCAAACAGTGCAGTGGGATTGAGCACATGCCCCATGTTCAGCAATCATTACGTTGGTCTACTTTCAAAACTCCACCACCCCAAAAGGAAAGCCCCCATTCACTAAGCAATGCTCCTCACCTTCCCTCTTTCCAGTTCTAGGCCACCACCGATCTGCCATCTGTGTCTAGGAATGATTCATAGAAATGGAATCATTTTGGGTCTGATTCATTTCACTAAGCATACTGTTTTCAAGATCCATCCCTCTTGTAGTATATATCAGCCCTTCATTCATGTTTATGGCTACATAATATTCCATTGTATGTTGCTGTCACTCATTGTTTCTCCATTCATTAATGGACATTTGGGTATTTTCCTCTTTGGGCTATTGTCAATAATGCTGCTCTGAATATACATGTGCACGTATTTGTTGAAATACCTGTCCTCAATTCTTCTAGATATGTAACTAAGAGTAATTGCTGAGTCATGTAGTAATTCTATGTTTAACTTTTTGAGGATCAAATTGTTTTCCAGTTACTGAACAATTTTACATTCTTGCCTGCGGTGTACAAAGGTTCTGTTTTTTCCCACCCATACTTGTTATTTGCTATTTGTTTAATTATAGCTATCCTGGTGGGTGTGAAGTGGTGTCTCGTTGTGGTTTTGATTTGTGTTTTCCTAATGACTCATGATGTTGACAGTCCTTTCTTGGGCTTGTTGGCCATTTGTATATCTTCTCTGGAGAAATTTCTAATCAAGTTTTTCCGTTTTTATTTTTATTTTGTTTTTGTGGATTTGGGGATTGAACCCAGGGTGCTCTACATCCCCAGTCTTTTTTATTTTTTTCAAATTTTGAGACAGGGTATTGCTACGCTGCTGAGACTGGCCTCAAATTTGCAATCCTCCTGCCTCAGCCTCTCTGGAGTTACAGATATGTGCTACAGTGCCCAGCTCCTCTGTCCACTTTAAATTGTGTTTTGTCGTTGCTATCGTCTTTTTATATTCTGGATGCTAGACCCTTGTCAGTACGTAATTTTCAAATATTTTCTCCCATTCTGTAGATTCTCTTATCACATTCTTGATTATGCCCTTGGATGCATAAAAAAATTTAAATATTGATCAATTCCAACTTAACTCTTTTTTTCTTTTATCATTATATCTAAGAATATGCTGCTAAATCCGAGGTCATCAAGATTCAGCCGTATGTTTTCTTCTAAGAGTTTTATCGTTCTGCCCTTCTATCTTTCATATTGACCATTTTGAGTTAAGTTTTCGTATATGGCGTGAGGTAGGGGTTCCACTCCATTCTTCTGCATGTGCCTTTCCCATTATCCAAGGACCATTTGTTGACGAGACTGTCATTTGCTCCCTGAGGTTTTTAGTAACCTTGTCAAGACTCAGTTGGCCGTGGTCGTGTGGACGTGTTTCTGCGCTGTTTTTATCGGGCATTCCACGTTTCTGCCCTTGCTGCAATACCACTGCCTCTGGACCACCACATGTCTGTACTGTTGAAAGTTCAGCTCTGCGTGCTGAGCTGACCTCACTGTGGCCTCAGGTGGAAAGCAGGACATGCATCCATCGCATCCATCCTGCCGGCCCTTCCTTCCGAGCAGCCGCTGTGCTTCTGAATCTGCCTTCAGGTAGTTGCTTGTGCTCTTCTGCCCAGAGTTCGTGGGTGTCGGCTGTGGCTGGTTGCTCCTGTGGGGGCTCCTCCACCCACCTGTGCCCGTTTGCCTTTGGTGACTCTTAGAATGGCAGGAGCCAGGGGAACGGGAGTTAGGTGTCCAGGCGCTTGCCCTGTGGAAGACTTCTCCATGACCCTGCTCCCCTGAGTCCCCCTGTGCCACCGGACACTCAGTACCCGGTCAATTCCAGAGAGAGACGCCCTTCCTGTTAACAGGGCAGAAACAGACTCTTTCTTGTTCCCCAGCCCTGCCCAGCCATCCAGCAGGTTTCCGCACTGAGTAAGAGGTGGTGGAAGTCACTGCGCCTCGGGGCTCCTCCTCCTGGCTGCAGCGCCCTTGGGGTTGGCCTGTTGTTGCCTCCCGGGGGGTCCTGTTTGGGAGACTGGAAATGAATGGGCAGACGCATGGCACTCTCCTTCCACAGAGAGAGGCGGGTTGGCAGGAATGGTCATTTCTGCCCCAAGCCTAAAACAAAACTTCAGATGTGGCTGGGTAAAGGTGAGGGGCCTAATTAAGAGGGGCATTCCCAGGTATCAGAACTCTGTCATTTACACGCTAATGAATGGGTTTTGCTCAGCAAATTACCATTTTCCCTTCTCGCAGGTGTGGAAGTGGAAACCTGCCTGCCGGCTCCGGCTCTCTCTCTCCGGCTGCCTGGGATTATATTCAGCGTCTCTCCGTCCTTCCCCCGATTCCCTTCCTGGCCCACCACATTCCCAGGGACCTCCTGGGCTTTCTGGCACCTTGGGCTCAGGCTCGGGGTTAGCCCGGCTTGTGGCTGCTCTTCCTTTCATCTGTCCCCATCTTGGTGTTTTCCAAACACAGGACTGTTTGGTCCAGTGTGGTTCATTTTCACCATATGCAGAGGCAGAGGGCTGGAGAGGTGACTGCTAGAGGTCCTTTCAGGCTCCCTGTTGTTAACTATGCTTTTCTCCTGGAGGTGGATCAAGAATTCTTTGGTTAATGGGCGCAAAGTGCTTTGAAAACACAAACTGTTAAGTGCCGTGCATCAGGGATGGCTCACTAATTATTTATGATTTCTTTCGAGAGAGCTGGTTAATTCAGCAGGAGCGGAGTTGCACTGGTGGGGGTGGGGTGGTAAGCCATTTAGGAGAAATCAAATAGCAGCCCTCCCACCCCACTGCCACCGCCATAAGCTCCCCATCCTTGGTGGCTCTTCCCCTGGGACGCTGGTCAGGGAGAGCTCTTCAGCCAGGTAGACGGGGTCTCCAGCAGGGACACCTGCAGCCAGGAGCTCAGGATCACAGCCAGCAGCTGGAAGGGACCCTGAGGTCTCTGCGTGCATCCTTGCCTTAGAGCAAGACTGTTGGAACCACAGTGGCAGAGGCTTCCCCGGGAAGAGCCCTTGGGGTCCCAGGTCTAGAATCAGGAAGGCCTCAGTGGTGACTCAGGCCCTTGCTGCTGCCACTGAAACTCGCCCCCCTGGCCTGCTCCTCTCCTTGCTCCACAGGAGCCCAGCCGTCTGGCCCACCCCAGCCCACAAGTGTGCCCACACCTGTGGCCACTCCTCCGTCCTTCCCTCACTCAGTGAGTGTCTGTTGACCACCTGCCGTGTGACTCTGCTGAGCCTTCACCCCGCCCAGCTCCCAGGTGCCTGTCTGCAGGGTGCTGAGGAAGTGGCCTGCTACCCCGTGGCCCACCCTCTTCTGCAAACTCCAGCTGTTCTGGTTTCTTCTCCGCCTTCTTTTATCCCACCTTGGAATGTTCATTTTGCCCAGCCCCAAACACCCATTATTCCAGGGAGACCATCTGCAATGTGGTGGTCCAGCCAGAAGGGTGAAGCAGGCCAGCCAGGGCCACATAGACCCGCCGAGCCGATCCAGCTGAGTGGGAGGACAGCCCTGCCGCGCACCTGGCCCCCATTCTCCCATCCAGGGCCGGCATGTGTGCCTCTGTGACCTCGGGTCCTGAGGGACCACAGTGGGGAGAAGTTTGCCCTGCTTAGGAGAGGAGGGGCGAGGGCTGGGAAGGCAGCTGGGAAGCCTGGCCAGGGGGGTGCCAGTTGGCCGTGTCACCCTGGGGAAGAGGAGGAACCAGTTCCAGAAATGGGGTAATGTGCCTGCTTTGTGCAGACTGGCAAGGAAAGAAGTGTGCATGCGTGTTTATGTATGCGTGTGCATGTGTGCACACACGTATGTGTGTGACATATGTGTGGGCGTGTGTGCACTGTTGTGCCTGTTGACCGTGTGTGAGTGTGTTTGTGTGTGTGAGTGTGTTTGTGTGTGAGTGTATGTGAGAGTGTGTGTGTGTTTGTGTGTGAGTGTGGGGAAGTGTGTTTGTGTATGTGTGTGAGCAAGTGTGAATGTGTGTGTGTTTGTGTGTGAGCGTGTGTGTGTGTTTGTGTGTGTGTGTGTGTGTGTGTGTGTGTGTGTGTGTGTGTGTGTGTGTGTGTGTGTGTGTGTGTGTGTGAGTGTGTTTGTGTGTGTGTACGTGAACCTGTGTATTGCTTATTTCACATTTCACACAACTGTGGGTGGCAGAATGGCCACCACCCATCTCCCTGCTCCTTCGCCACACATCCCCAAGCTGGGGGAGTTTTATTCCAGCAGCCACATCAGGCCCTGGGGTCCTGCCTGGTGGATCAGACTCAGCCTGGGGCTGGGGACAGCAGCACGTCGGGGTCTCCCTCCCTTTCAGTGAGCAGCAGGACTAAGCACACCAGCTTCACCCCACAAAGAACTGGGTTCCACAGGAATCTGAGACAGACTGCCTGTCCTCCAGGGGCATGGGTCCCACCTCGATGGTACTCGCGGGAGGATGGCGGCCAGCAGGGGCCCGGGTCAGGGACCTCGGGCAAGTTACAGTCACCCTCCCTTATCTTCCAGGACCCCAAGTGGATGCCTGAGGTAGTAGCAAATCCCCATGCATGCTACGGTTCCTCCTACACATACACACCTGCGATGAAGTTCAGCTTAGAGAACAGTCGCAGGAAGAGAATAACAACAGTACCCCAACGCAGTGGAACAACTGTAACAACAACTATAATACAAGTTATTCCAAAGTTGTGAATTGCGTTTTTCTGGAATTTTCCATCTGATATTTTCGAGACCATGGTTAATCTCGGGGAGCTGAGACCCCCCAGAAAGCAAAATCACGATAAGGAGGGATTGCTGTTCTTTCCCTTTGGGGGCTCCAGTTCCTTGTCAAACAGGGGGACGGTAAAGCTGAGGATGTCCAGGGCTGTCCCCACCGCATCTTCCCGAGGCCCCAGCATGGAAGCCCACGCTCACATGGTAGCTGCGTCTGGGCCAAGGGCATGCTCCTGTGCGGTGACGGCACGATGAAGGGGGCTGGAGAGGGAGCACAGGGAAGGTAGCAGTGGCAGCAGCTCCAGGCTCAGCAAGCACGATTCCGTGCCAGGCGTGACTTGCGCACAATCCAGGAGCCGTCCCTCAAAGACGCTTAGGGCATGTTTTCTCCATCCCTATCTGCAGTCCAGCCTAGACCCACAGACCGGTCTAGGGGGACACAAATTATAACCAGGTAATCTAAAAGGAAGTTTCAATCAAGTGCTAAGAGAGATGTGTCAGCCTCCTTTGATTTAAACAGAGGCGGGCGCATGATGCATCCTGGGGCGGGTGAGGACCAGGCCTACAGAGGAAGGTGGGGAGGCTGGAGAGGCTGGGGCAAGCGTGGAAGGTCGTGATGGGGGGAGGGGTGGAGGCCGGGGGCACAGGCCAAGGGGGCCAGGCCAGGAAAGCGGGACTTCATCTCCTGGGTCTTGTGTGATAGTGGGGTTTATTCATTTATTGGTTGTTAAAATAGCTAGATCTCTCTGGCCACGCTTTGAAAGATGCATTTGATTAAGACATGCAAGTCCCTTGACTTCTCAGAGAGCCCCTTCCCTCTCCCTCATTTGCAGAAAGTAGTAGAAAATTGATCCCGTCCCTGTAGAATCCAAAATGTCCCCTCCTGTCCCATCCCAGCTCTTCCTCCTCCTCAGGGATCCTCCTCTGGTGCACCCAGCTGTATGCCCAAAATAGAAGGGAAGGTGGGGCAGCTGGGGTGGGTGAGGCTGAGATGCCCCAAGGACGGGGTGTGCAGCCCACAGAGGGGTCCAGGACAGAGTGATGGATGGCTGAGCACATGCGGGGGGACGGCTGGCACAATGGCTCCGATTTCAGAAACCTGCCTCCCAAATGCCGGAACAGCTGACGGCCGTGGCAGGCGGATGAAATGGGATTAGAACATCCTTTCCAGAGACTGCGTGGATCGCAGGGCAACAATGCAGTCCCTGTCCTGCTGGCCTCCTGGCTAATTCCCCAGGCCTGGAACCCTCTCTCCCCAGGGGCCTGGAGCAGGGGACCTGCAAGGCCGGGGAGGGGCGGACAGCAGGGGAAGAGGTGAGCTGCCACTCATGGGCATCTCCAGGGACATAGGTTTGGAGCCACAGAGGGTCTGGGCTCTCTGAAGGTCAACCTGTCCATCTTCCTGCCAGGCAGGATTGTGATCTTTTTCAGAGTCTTGCTGTCTTTAACCCTCGCTTAACTCTGCAGGAGTCAGCCCTCCCAGTAACTAAATCCCCCTGCTCCCTGGCATCCCCGGTTGCCCTGCATGACCTTGGGCAGGCCTTGGTGGCTTCCTTTGTAAGCTGGGATCATTTTTCCTGCCCCATAGGGCTGGTGGGAGAGCAAAGAGCCCATGGCATGGAGTTGGTACACAGGAGCATTTCCTGTGGCCCACAGGCCCACACCCTGACAGGGTCAGGCTGGAGGGAGGGGCCTGAGCCAAGCACTCCAGCACCCTGGTGTCCTGGCCTCAGTACCTCCATCCCTTGGCTCTTCTCCCCTCCCCCACCCCAGTGGGACACAGGGACCCACGTGCGGTGCGGTGGGTCAGGCAGGCTGGCCTGAGTATGTATATTTATCTTCCCGTTGCTTGAAGAAGCTGCAGCAGGGGTGAAAGGAATTGATGTTTATTTTGATAACGAGTTCTCAATGCGTTTGCAAACTAATAAAATCAACTCATTAGGCTGCATGTTTAATTCACAACTTTCTGTGGGGAGACTTCCCTGGTGGCTGATGGGAGCACAGGTTCCCTCCTGAGAGGGGGAGGGGTCTGCAGTGTTTAAACTCTCTGTGACCAGCAGCCCTCCTCCCCACGCAGGCCCAGCCCTGTCCCAGTCCATGTCAGTGCCCAGATCCGGGAGACAGCTCCGTCTGCCCCTGGCCCCTGGGCCGTCTCCCTGCATGTGGGCAGCAGGGCAGGAGAAGGGCAGAGGCTGCCTCTAAAGTTGGCAAGGACCTGGGTCCTGATGGAGGGGCGTGGGGTGGACCCCTTGGAACCGAAGCGGAGGCAGGAGCCCCTAACTGAAGCCAAACAGTGTGCAAACCCTTGTGAGCTCTTCATGGTGCTGTTTCCTGACACCAGGGAGGGTCAGTGACATGGAACCAGGATGGGGACCTTCCAACTGGTGGGTTCATGACAGAGCCAGACCTCACACTAGGCCTCAGTGAGCTTCCTCTGTTTGTTTCACTACCCTCAGAAACGGAGGCCAGGAGAGGCTTGGGGAGGAGGGACCCCAGCCAGGACTGCCGCTGGGGTCCCTCCCAAGCACCTGTCCAGGGGCCCTCAGTGTCCAGGAGGGAGGAGCACAGGAGCGGCCCGCGAGAGGATGCTGCTCGCGTGGTCCTCTTTGGAAAGTGCTGGAGTGGCGAGTGGGGGCCTTCCTAGCTGATGGTCCTGCCCAGAGGGAGATTCAGAGGATGCCAATGGCACAGCCTGGCCTCCTGTCACGCCCCAGAACCAGGACAGGGCGAGGGATCCGTGTCCCTCAGCAGCATCGAAGCAGAGAGAGAGAGAGAGAGAGAGTGGATCTAAATTCCTCTCCTTGGACGCTGGTTCCCTTCTCCAGGAGACAACCAGAAGTTTTGTCCCACAAAGCTTGTGCACCTGGGCACCACCACAGCCTCTCTGAGCCGCCAGGCCACCCTTGCATAATCACAAGAAGACCTGGAAGAACACAGGACTTGGATTTCAGGTGCAGCGCAGCCTCACTCCGTGCAGGAGATACAGAATGAGGATTTGCAGCTGATTTCACCAACTTTGGAAAGTTCCACCATGTCTGACAGCCTCGTGTCCCCTGCTGTTGGGCCGCGAGGCACACCCACCACACTCCGCTGATCGCCGAGGCCCCGCCCCTCCCTGCCTGCACACACAGCACATAGCCGCCTGCGTGCGTGCCAAATGCATAGGTAGACATGTGTGAACACACGTGCACACACAACTACACAGCACACCCTCTCGGTCGTTCCTGCACACACATGCCTGCCATCACACACACCAGTTGCACACAGTCTCGCCACACACATACACGTGCACACTCCCCGCCTCGCTCACAGCTGCTCTGGGGCAATAGTAAAAGATGACACCCATTCTCTAGGCAGCGCTAATTTCAGGGAAGCAGCCCTGTGAGTCACAGAGACTCAGCGTGCGACCCAGCTATGGAGAAAGGAGGCTTGATGGGTCCCCCCTTTCTGCGGGGTCTGGGATGGGGCAGGCAACTTCTGGGCTTGGGGTGCATTTTAGGGATCCCCAAGCACCTGGCTGTGCCTTCCGTCTCTCCTGAGCATGGGGACCACCTTGAAGAGCTAGGGAAACTCATGTCCCTTGCCCAGAAAATCCCAGGCACGTGTGTGAGCACACAGCTTCTAGGGAATGATGTCAGGGAGTCTCTACCCTGCCTGGGGACCCATGACCATAAAGCATCCCCAGCTGTCACTGTCCCCAGAGACTGGCACCATTGACCCTGGGAGGTGGCCCTCTTTCTCACTCGCACTCAAGCCAGGTTTCCCTGCACTGCCATGTGAGCTGCCGCTCATCCTGACAGCTGCCTGTCGGCTCCTGCCCCAGGTGCTCCCCAGCCAGCAGGGCCCCATCTCCCGAGGCCCCGGGGCACTCGAGGTTCCAAGAGGACCTCGTCCAACTTCTCCCCGCCTTGGCCGCCGCCGTCCCTTCCTCCTCCTGTGCTTCGGCCCCTTGGGGATTTGGAGAGATCCCGGTGGACTGCTGCACACTGCACAGAGGGGACGGGCGCCTGTCGCCTCCCTGAAGGCAGAGGAGGGAAGCTCTGTGATTGGTCCCAGCTTCCGGAACTAACCTGCTCTTGAGCCATTTCCCTTCCACCTCCAGACCCGCTTCTTTGCTCTCTTTGGAACACAATGTCCTGAAAGAGGACATTGCTCCTGCCTCTGGGACCCTCCCTCCCTTCTCTCCTAAGCCACCCTGAGGCTTTGACCCTGTCACCCTGGGGTTGGTCCTCAGTGCTTACACTGGGCGTGGTATCATGTCCAGGCTTGCCTTGGCCTGTCCCAGCTCCTCTTGCAGGCCCCGCTGTGACATCGGGGTGTCCCCCCTTCCCTGTGCCTGCTCTCCCCTTGGCACGCTCACATGCGTCCCTCCAGCCCAGCCCTGTCTCTCAGACTCTCCTTAGCTCTCCAGGTTGTCTTTCACCTGGACACCTGGGTCCTGCAAACGCCTGGTCTTCTCTCAGGTTGCTGGCAGCCTTGCCAGGCTGTGTAGAGGGCAGCTCAGAGGGCACCCTCGTGGCTCCGTCTCTTCCCCCCACACCCAGTCCCACAGCACACTCTGCACGCGCGGCCAGTGCTCCCGTTACCCCTCTCTGCTGCTCCCTGGCCCCAGCCACCACCCTCTTGTCCCCAGCTGCTGAAGTAAGCTCCCATTACAGAGGCCACAGGACCCTTCAAAAGCAGAGCCCCCCTCCCGAGTGTGCGCTGCACTTCCTGCCTCTGCCTGCTGGGAGTGCCCTATGGAAAAGGAAGCGTTTGTAGCCCTTCGGCAGCAGAGAGGCCCGGTGAGCCCAACTGCTCCGGTCCCCAAGGTTAATGTCATCTGCAGAGTCACCGTGGCACCATGTACCCTGATGTGATGTGATAAGAAGGGCACTTTACGTCTGTGGCCTTCCTTCCGGAAACCCATGATCTCAATCTTGTGACAAGCTCAGATGGAGGGGAGTCCTGCACAATTCCTGACTGGTACACTTTAGAACTGCCCAGGTCATCAGCAATGAGGCCCATCTGAGAAATGGCCTTAAGGGACACAGTGACTGAACATGGGACCCCAGGACAGGGAAGGACACTGGGGGACACTAGGGATATGTGAATACACCGTGGGGTGTAGTTGATGGTAACATCCATGTTAGCTTCTTGGTTGTGACAAATGTAAAGTCGGAGGCAAGATGGCACAAAACGAGGAACCGGCAATGGGGGGGGGGGAACCCTTCGCTCTTACTCCGCACTGTTCTGTGATCCAACGATGTTCTAAAATAAGACATCATTAATGACCACAGCAAATGGAAGCAGTGCACCTGTCCCAGGCTCCAAGCCTGTGGGGACAACCCTGGAGTGAAAGCATTCTCCTCCCAGCAGGGAGGAGGCCCCTGAGATCAGACTGCTGTTGCTTCTCTGAGCCTCTGTCTCATGCCCTCAGCTCTAGCCACGTGGCCTCTGTTCT
>PVKS010032544.1:0-22457 GCA_004027875.1 Aplodontia rufa | reverse complement strand
TTCAGTGGATTCATTATTGGTGTATAGAAAAGTTTCTGACATTTTATGTTGATTTTCTATTCTGCTTCTTTTGCCAAATATGTTAGCTATCGAAGTCTTTTGGTGGAGCTTTTTGGATCTTCTAAATATGGGATCCTGTCCTCTACAAAGAGGGATAACTTGATGTCTTTCTTTCCTATTTGTACCCTTTTTATTTCTTTGTCTTGCTTAATTGCTCTGGCTGAAATTTCAAGTCCTCCATTGAATATGGGTGGTGAGGCTAGGCATCCTCATTTTGTTCCTTATTTTAGAGGAAGTGCTTTTAGTTTTTTTCATTTAATATGATGTTGCCTTTGGGTTTGTTATATATAGCCTTCGTTATGTGGATGTAAGTTTCTTCTATCACTAATTTCTTCAGCTTTTTTCTTTCATGAAGGAGTGTGGAATTTTGTCAAAGGGTCTTCTCTGCACCTGTTGATATGATCACGTTATTACAGTACCTTCCTTAAATGGCCACTGTGGCAGTCATCCCCCACAATACCCCATTGATCCCCACATTTTGGTATTTACATCCTTGTGTGGGCTTTGTCCAAATGAATAGGGCAGACCTAGTTATCCAGTAGGATAGTGTGGTTTCTGAGGAGTTTGACTTCTGAAGCTAGATCACATAAGATACTGTATCCCCTAGCTTGCTTCCATTGCAAAACAACATGCTCTGGTGAAAGAGAACTGCCATATTGTGAGAACCCCCAAGGAAGCCCCCGGAGACATCCACCTGATGAAGAATGGACAGCACTGACATGCCAGTAATATGAGGGAACCGTTTTGGAAGTGGACCCTCCAATCTCAATCAGGCCTTCAGATGAATGCAGCCCTTGTTTTTCACATCTCAGTTGCACTCTCCTAGAAACTATGAACCAGAACTACCCAACCAAGCTGTTTCCAGATTTTTTTGAAGAGAGAAGGACAGTGAGAGAGAGAGAGAGAGAGAGAGAGAGTGAGAGAAAATCAATTTTTATTGAGTTTTTCTCATGGCTTTTGTTCTTCTGACACTTAGTTGTATACGTGGTGCTGGGGTTTGAACTCATGTACTTGGGCATGCCAGACAAGTGCTGTAACCACCAAGCCACCACTCCAGCCCCATGTTTCCAGATTCTTGAACCACAGAAAATATGTAAGATAATAAATATTAATTTAAAGTCTTCAAGTAATGTGCTATATAGTGACATTTAATTAGCATAACCACTTATCCCTATCCATATTGTATTTGTTTTGTTTGTTTGACATTTTGTGTCATGTTCACTTGGGGGAGTACAGCTCCTATTTGGAACTCAGGGCTTTAACAACAAAATTGTTTTCTTGCTCTGTGATGTGTTAGAAAACCAGATTCTGCTTTATTGATTTTCTGTTATTCCTTTAAGCGTAGGTAGCTCCCACCTTGCTGTATGCTTTATGAAAACCAGGATCTTAGACATGGTGACACTCATAAGCCAGCTCAAAGTTGCCTGAAAAATCCATGTTATTTGAAACACTTTACTGATATTCCTATTTTATCCGTAAACAAGTATGTGTGTGTTAAGGAAAACATTATTTGTATAAAATCTATGTGAAAATCTAACTAGACCACATGTACAGGAAATGACATGCACGTATATATACAGACCTATAAAGAAGAGAGATGGAGGAGGAGTGCAAAAATGAGAGACTCTTATCCTTAATACCTAGCTATATAGATAGCTGTGTAGATTCTTAATATTGTGACTTGAGCCTTGATTTCTTTTTGTTCTTTCTACAGTTTTGGCAGCAATACCAGAAACTTCTCACCTAGGCTTGCTTAGGAAAAGTTATTTTTGTAGATGAATGATTCTCCAAGTGTTCGGAATTTATCCACAGCAGGGGCAGTTGTTTACTCCTTAATGTGAACTTCCTTACTCCATCAATCCATCTGGCTGTGCTTTCAAAAGCTGAAAATAAGCAGTCTTTCCCGGTGGAGATGGCCTGCATTGTCCCTTGTATGTGTACTCCTAACTTTACCCCAAGAGCTTTGTATTCTCAAAATGGCCAATGTTCTCCCCTAAATGTGTATTTATCATTTTACTCCCCACAAATGTTTCTTCCCTGAAATAGCTCAGTCTTCCTTGAATGTGTGTATCTGCTTTCATAAATAAATGTGCCTCTAAAATAAAAAAAGAAAAGTTGTGAACTGTTTTATAATATATAAAGGAGACAGGAAGTGTTGGAGAGGAGTCTTAAAAAGATTCTGCTCCTTGTTTATAAGGAGATAGCAAAGAATAGACTTTAAGAAGGCAGGGGATAGTTCAATGAAATATGAGGACTGCTCATTCTGAATAACACAAACAATAATAAATACTGGAGAGGATGTGGAAGTAAAGGAACACCTTTATGCTGTTCATGGGATTATAATTAGTACAACCATTATGGAAATCAGTTTGGAGACTCCTCAAAAACTAAGCATGGAACCACCATATGACTCAGTTATACCACTCCTTGGAATTTACCCAAAGGAACTAAGTGATACAATCACCTCAATGTTTATAGTATCATAATTTACATTAGCTAAGTTATGGAACCAGCCCAGGTGTCTAACCATAGATGATTGGATAAAGAACATGTGGCATGAGGCTGGAGTGGTGGCTCAGCCATTGGAGCACTTGCCTGCCGTGTGTGAAGACCTGGGTTCCAAACCACAGAACCACCTACACAACTAAGTGTTAGAGAAACAAAGGCCAGATAAAAAAATCAATAAAATTGATCCTTTCTGTCTGTCACTATCTTCCTCTGTCTTAAAAAATGTAAAAAAAGAACATATCACACACACGCACACACAGACACGCACACACACAAAATGGAGTTTTACTCAGCCATAAAGAAGAATGAAATTAAGTCATTTTCTGGTAGATGGAAGTGGAGAACATTATGTTAAACAAAATAAACCAAACTGAGAAGTTCAAGGGTTATATATTTTCTCTCATATGTGAATCTAGAGACAAAAAGGAAAAAGAAAGGTGGGGGAATCTCATGTAAATTGAAGGGAGATCAGTAGAATAAAGAAAGGGACCAGTAGGGAAAGAGGGAATAGAAAGCAGATATAATGGGGAATGATACTGAGCAAAGTATATTGTTATATTATGTGCATTACAAGTATGCAACAACAAATCCCACCATTGTGCACAGCTATAATGCACCAATAAAAATGTGGAAAAATCAACTAAATAAGTACAAGGACTATTTGTGAACTGGACCAGAGAACCCAAGAATAACTTTCCGAACAAGAAGTGTGTTATCATTCCAAAAGAGTTTTAAAAGGAGAATTTGGAATGATTTTACCTGAATAGTTCACATTTCTTGTCCTATATGTAGGACACTGGATCAGACGACTCCAACAATATTTTGTCTAGCTCTAAAATTCCACAAAAAGCCCACTTCTTCTATCTAACATATTGCTTCTTATTTTTATGAGAACCCAAGTGCTTTAATAGATGCTGTCTTTATTTTTGCTGTCTTCTGTCGACATGATTATAGAAATGTAAGTCAATTCTGGTTTTGTACATCTTCTTTCTCTTCCCACAATTTCATAAAGCAGATTTGTGCCCAATATGAAGATCTCATGAATATGTAGAAAAACAGTAGTTAACTATATTTGCATCAAATAATTAGATAGGGCTGAGAAGGAGCAGCAATAGAGGTTAAAAGGAACTCCAATTCATGGACTAGGAACAGGATGAGAAGTGAGATAATTTATAGCCAACTGGCAGCTGGAAAGGTAGTGAATTGATAAGGCCACAGTCACAGACCTTTAATTGATGGCTCTACCATCTGTATAGAAACTATGTGTAAATAAGAATGAATAGTTAGAGCACAGAGCTCAGTGTGTCTGTGTGGTGTAGTCACAGAAAAAGAGATGACAAAAAAATCAATTTAATTCCCAGAGTTTATGTTGCTCAGTCTCCAAATAGTTGGGAATGTTTTCTCTGCCATGCTTAATGAATGCCTTATCTTTATGACTCAAGTGGAGAAGCTTCTATAACAATGGGGTAAGCACAGCACCACAAACCTATACCTAACAATTATCCTTTGCTGGCATGTTCAGATCGAGTCTCTGAAGCAAGCAAGAAAACAATAATCATAAAAATGATCTTTATTCATTTGTGTGGACTTGGCTTAATCATGTGGCCACATTTCTCTAACTCAAGCTGTAGTCAGGATATAGGTGCCAAAAGCCCTGTATTTTCAGGTATCTTCCATGTGACATGTCTGTCTGTGGTCATTCAGACTAAGGATTATGATCTGCTTAATTTGACCCTGTTGTTAAATTAACCATGTGGATCTCTGACATGTGATGACTGAGGAAGGTTGAGCAGCTTCACAAGCACCTGAAGGTTTGTGACACCTGCTAGTTAGAAAAAAGAGGCATGTGTTCCCCTCTTTCAACTCATGCAATAAAAAAGCAGGGTTACACAAAAATCCACCTTGATCCATCCAAATAGATGTGGATAGCTGTGCTCATAGATGCAGATATAGAAATGGAAAAGCAGAAACATACATTACCTTAGGATCCAGCCAAGTCAATATGACAATGCTCCCAGGCTAGACTCCATAGCAAGCAAAAGATCTTTTCTGTTATGTAAGTTGATGTTCATCTGTGTGTGACATGGATGCCTCTCACAGGTCATATTAAATTGTCCTTTTTTTCATTTTTGCAATATTAACTACAAAAATTTTTTTCAACATTTCTGATTTTCTCTTTATAAAAAGTAACATATTAATTGTAGTAAAACTTTTAAAAATGCCTAAATTACAAAGTAGAAAATAATAGTTCCCGAGAGAACAGCCCTTTAGAAATAATCACTGTTAATATTTGGTGGATTTCATGGAAAACAGTTTTTTCCAAGTGTGTCAGTGTGCATTGCAAAATTCAGATTATATGTGCAATTTTCTATGCTGTCTTCATTTCAACAGTAAATTTTCCATTGAAAGATAATTTTCATTCAGAATGTTCTATTAAATAGAGGTGCTTTGTTAGTAAGTGCCTTAAAGTCAATCAGATATCAATTCTGATCCTGATTCCTCTAGTTGCCAGATCTCTGAACAGGCAAGTGCCCTCAGTTCTATCATATATAAAATGGGTATACTATTAAGTTACTTCATATAATTTGTGTAGAGATTGAATTATACAATATCTACAAAATCCTCACATAGTTCCTGTAGATAATAGACATGAAGTATGTGCTACCCAGTACTGAATCATTGCCCAATAGTTAGAAATGGAGGAGCTGGAGCAATGGCTCAGTGACATGCACAGGGACACAAGTTAGAACCCCAGCCTTACATATACAACGATATGTCGGAGCAACAAAAGCCAAGTGATAAAATGAAATAAAATTGATACGATACTGCTCTTCCTCTCCTGGGTATTTTTCCAGGGGATTTAGAATCAGCACATTATAGTGACTCGGCAATATCTATGTTCATAGCAGCTCAATTTACAATAGTTAAATCATGGAAACAACCCAGATGTCCCTCACTGGATGAATGGATCCAAAAACTGTAGTACATTTATACCACGGAATTTTACACAGCAATTAGAAACAATGATATTGCAGCCTTTGAAGGTAAATGGATGGCTACGGAAGAGATCATGCTGAGTAAAATCAGCTTAACCCAGAGAACCAAGGGTTGATTGTCTCCACTCATCTGTGGAGGCTGGAACTACACCCTGGCCATTGAGAAAGGTGGTCTATTATCATGTGTTAAATACAGATAAGGTGTAATGTTACACAACCTAATACTTTTTTAGAGATATTGTGGGAAGGGGAAGGGAGGGATAAGGGTGGGTAATTGGGGGGCACTCTTGGGGGTAAATCTAATCCTAAGAATCTATATACATTTTATATTGTTTTGTTAAAAACTTATATGATTATACAACAACTAAATTTCTCAATAAAAAAGAAGAAAAATTGATTCTTTCTCTCTCTCTTTGAAAAAAACAATAGTTGGAAGTGGAGTCTGTTTCCAATATGTTTGCTCTTTATAATGTTCTGTGTTTGTCTACATTTAAAGTTACTTCCCTAGGATAAATTGTTAGTGGAACAAACAGTGTAAGCATATTTTTAAAGGGTGAGGGACAGTGATAGAGAGAGGGAGAATCATTTTACTTAGTTTTTCATGTGACTTTTGTTGCTCTGACACATCATTGTGCTTGATTAAAATGTCTTTCTAGTCTGGTTTTATCTATTTGTCACTTTCCCAGTAATGTTGTATAACTGTAGTCATCTGGTTCAACTCCTGAGAGCACTACATCTTTTATTATAATTTTTTATTAAAGAGTTGAGTTATTGTATAATCATTTTACTTTATTTTATTTTAAATAGAGAGCAGGACAGAGAGAGAGAGAGAGAGAGAGAGAGAGACAGAGAGACAGAGAGAGAGAGAAAAGAGAAAATCATCTTTATTTATTTTCTCATCTGGCCTTTATTTCTCTGACACTTAGTTGTGTGTGTGGTGCTGGGGTTTGAACCCAGGTCCTTGCGCATGCCAGGCAAGTGTTCCAACCACTGAGTCACTGCTCCAGCCCTATTGTACAGTCATAAATGCATATAAAGTAACAATATGATGTTCTTTTTTTTTTTTAAGAGAGAAGGACAGTGAGAGAGAGAGAGACAGACAGAGAGAATCAATTTTTACTGAGTTTTTCACATGGCTTTTCTTGCTCTGACACTTAGTTGTGTACATGGGTGCTGGGGTTTGAACCCGTGTACTTGTGCATGCCGGGCAAGCGCCATAATCTCTGAGCCACCGCTCCAGCCCACAATATGATATTCTTAAACCAGAATTATCCCCACATCGCCCACACCCATCTTAGTGACTTGACTCATGTAATAAGCAAATAATGATATCTCATTTAAAGATCAATTTTAATGCTTACCCACTGACACTGAATATTATTTCGTATATTTGCTTTATTTTGGGAATTGACTGCCCATCAATCAGCATACATCTTTGGGTACCACTTTTGTGCCACTGTACTAGACATGTGACAGGAACACATTTGAGTCAAGGCAGAAGTGACTCAAGATGTGATAATACACCATTTATAGAGGGTGCTTCTCATGCAAAGCACTGAACTAAATGATTAATTTGATGATAATGTTGAACATTTTGTGTTTTCTGGTCAATAATATGACTTTTTTGGGCTAATCTGCAGCCAATTTTGCCAACTTCCTCATTTTGGCCACATCTTCAGCGTTGGGGGTGTTATATTATACATTTTGGATAAATAAACTGTTATATAGTATGAAAAGTTTCATATACATATATGAAACTGAGATATATGGGTGGACTTACCACAAGATATAAAGAAGAGACAAATAATGATGAATCAGTAACGTGGGTAATCATAAAGAGGTGAAGAATGTATAAACCATACTAAACAATTTTACCATGTGTAAAACTGGTAAACTTCATTCAAATTAAGGTGGTATTCTTTCAATTCTGATTGAAAGACCTATTGTATATTTGACTAGTCAATTGTAGGCATTTTGTGGTAGCCACCCAGCCATCTGCATACCCATTGCCCAGTTACATTCCAGATTAAAAGGTCAACTTTCATTTGACAAGTGGACAGTGGTAGCTTTATTGCTTGTGTAGGTGAATTAAACAGTCAAATGGCTGGTATCAGTGAAAATGTTTCTCTTTTTTCCAGTGGTAGGGATCAGATGCTCCCACATTTTACAAGAGCTTCAGGAGTTGCTATTCATAGGGTTTTTATTTTTTGTACCAGGGATTCAAACCAGGGGCGAGTAACCACTGAGTTAAATCCCCAGCCCATTTTTTATTTTTTGAGACAGGGTCTTGCTAAGTTGCTTAGGACCTGGCTAAGTTGCTAAGTTTTGGTTTGGACTTGTGATCCTCTTGTCTCAGCCTCCTGAATAGCTGGGATTATGGAGCACTGCCACACCCTACCATAGGGGTGTTTATATCCCCTTCTAGTGAATTGACACCTGTCACAGTGGTATTATTTATTGTCCTCTGCAAAGATGTCACACAGAAAAGAGGAGAGGTTAGCTTATGGTTAATCCGTCATTTCATAGTTTTATTGAAATTCATGGCATTCATCAAATCTTTACGCATATTAACACAGTGATTCTGGCAGGTATTGAAGCTGGTGTCCTAAACATGCCAACACAATATTTTGATGAGAAAAAGCTAAGTTTCTTGCTTTGACAGTATCTCAGAAAGGGAAAGGCAGGATCAATAGTTTATCGAGAATTGAAAATTTGGTTTATGATAGGTCTTTAGATTTGATCAAGAATCACCACACCACTGTACAGGAAAGGTGGAAAAAGCAACAAAATTTTTAGATGAGGGATTTAGAGTGCGATCTGTCTATTGATGCGTTCCATTGTAGAGTTGATTGGCCTTTCAGCAAAATCCTCAGATAAACAAGTAACCATTTGCTTGGGAATGACAGGCCCAGAAACATCAGTTCACACTAATGAAGACAGTGGAATGGTAAAGTCATGCTGGTGTAGCTGATAAGGTGTGATTTGAATTCTCAGTACCTTCCTGAGGTGGGCAGTTTTGGTTCACAGAGGAAACACGGTCACATGTCCATTTTATAGGTGGGGAAATTGAAGCTTGGGGAAATTGAAGCTTGGGAAGATGAAGTGGCTTTCCAAGGTCAAACATCTAATTAGTTTTGGGTAGGAACTAGCCCTGAGCTATTTTCTATCCTGTCCACTAAGAACTTTTCCTTTTATGTTGTTCATCGTGCTCTTTATATCAAGTCCTTCTGTGCACTGATATGTTGCTAGAGCAAGAAGAAGTTCCCAATTGATTTTAAGGTTTAAGCCACATAACATTACTTGGACTGATGATAAAATGCTTTGTTGATAGTAGGTTTGTTGAATGTGTCTAAGGGTCCTCTAAGTTTCAAAGATAGCTTGTGGGGAAGAAAAGGGAATTGTGTCCTTATTAGAAGTTTGATGAGACAAAATTAATTCATCTGGCACTGGATATTGTATTTACTGTATGCAGGGGGTAGGAATATTTCACAGCTTTTTCTCTAAGTTTTTTCATAAAGGTGTCTTTAAGTAGAACTAAGAAAGAGTCAGGGAGAAAGGGACAGAGAATTGGAAAAACTGAGAGACTGATAGATCTCTCTCTGCCTCTCTCCTGCCCCCTCCCTCCCTCATTTGTGTAATGTACATCTGGATTGTTGCTAGTTCCCTTTCACCTACCTGGCTCCTCTATCTTCTTAAGACATACCCTATATCTCTCACCCCTACCTCATACATGCTGCATCTGTGTATATATCCCATGAAGGTAAAATAATCCCAAGGCAGAAGGACTGTAAAGAGAAACATGGTGCTATAGTGTGAAAAAGTTTGTTAGTAGGAATTCAAGTCTTAGTGGGGCAAATAGGATACAGAATATATTTTTATAAGTCCACTGGAATGTAAGCTCAGGTGCGCAAAGGTAGAGTTGCTTTAATGTTAGATGTTCCGTGCTAAGAGCGCACATTAGAGACTAAGAAATATTTGTTGAAAGACAAAATTAACAAACAAGGGTATACCAGTAACCATTATGATTTGAAGTTCAACTCCAGGTCCATTTTGCATTTCTTAACCTTGGTCATAGACATGCTAATGATCTATAAAGTCAGCAGTGTGTGAATCAGGTCACATGTAGGCAAATGGCGAGGAACTTTGGTGATGCATTTGCTGCTGAGATTGCTGTGTTTGAGTAAGGGTGATAGAAGCTTGGAGAAGAACCCTGGCAGATCTCGTGAAAATCAAAAGGTGATCAATAGAGGAAAGGGACCAAAGGGTGGGAGGTGAGGAGAAAGGGGGTAAGTTCTGGGGTGCTATATTGTCCATATTACACTGTGTAAATGTAGAAAGATGTAACAGCAAATCCCATCATTATGTACAACTATAATGCACCAATAAAAAAATGGGGACTGTATGACCTTTAGAATGAACGCTTCAGCGGAGACTAGAGGGACAAGCAAGAAGAGACGGGGATGACACAGGGAAAGCAGAACTAGTATGATTGGAAACTGAACGGATATTTGACAGGTTAGCTAGTTCTAAGCCTTTCTACGAAATATGCTTGAATGTTGTTCTCCATGAAATAACTTAAAATGAATCCCTGATATTCCAGATCAGAGACTCAGGCACCAGGGCTCAGTTGTTTGCACAGTGTAGTTAAAACCTCTTTTTTAAAAAATAAATTCATATAAAGGTACATGTAGAAATATTGTAGATTTCACTAAAGATCATTAGCTTCAAGTGATCTAATATTTAACATTTTTAGCAATAGGATACTATATAGCTTGATATATAGAAATGTTTCTTATTTACCTCCATGAATATGTTGTACTAAAGACGATTGCACTTCATGGTGACTGCATGGAAGAACAATTTTCCAGTTGATTGTTCTTCTGTTTATTTATCTGTTCAATAATTAGATCCTAGATCTAATTATTAATTTAAGGGCACATCATTCAGAATGTTACTAAGTAAAAGTATCTGTTGAGCTGAGTTAATTTTAACAGTTATGGGGCACTGAATTAAATATGAAATGCAAATATATACAAAATGCAAATACATGAACAAGCTGATAAAATTGCTAATTGCTCTGCCTTTAAAAAACTGTGTAGCAAGTGTATATAAAAAATATTGCTACTGGTTATAACATTTCTTTGTTCCAGGCTTGATGCAAAAAGATTAGGGATATAATCTACCACATATATACATGAGAAGGTGGATTCTTGGAAACAATAATTGCAGAGTATTTTATTCACCTCTCTCTCTGGTATTGTGTTTATATATAATTAAAAAGTGAACTATTTTCATATCCTTTTTAAAAATACAGTCCCAAGATTGACAGAACAATGGAATGATCAGTGAAATAGAATGATTTAGACAACTGCTTGGTAGTCAATTTGCCTTTGTGGGAAACAGAAAAGTAAAGTCCACAAATAATTCTGTTGGGAAGTTTCATGGCTACTTGCATACATTAGATCTGTGTCAGCTTAGAATGAAGTGCTTCATAGTGGTTTCAAGACCTTTAACCTTGTTTGTCTCCTTTATTTGCTTTTATCAGCTATTTGAAAGAAGACCCCAAAGACACATGAATCAAACTAAAGCGGGGAGAGATGGTTAGGCTGGAGTGTTGGGTAATACGTTAGATGACAAAATACAGATTCCAAGATAATATCCTAGATTAGAATGTGGAAACAAAAGCAACAAGATTGAAACTAACAGAGATAAATGCAAATTTCTCCTTAAGGGTTCATAATTTAATTACATGAGCACGAGATGGAGGAGATCTCAGAAATTCTTATGAAAATGACCTGGGGGATTTAATTGGTCCCAAGTTTAATATAAACCAGGAAGTCTACAAAACCATCCAAAAGCTATGATTCCTTTCACTATATAAATTACTGAAGGAGGAATAGCCTGTTTTCCTTCTTCCCTTCAGTCTGTATCAGGGAGGAGTATTGTTTTGGATTCATCAGATGCTGGGACATGATTATGCCACATTTCCCAGTGGGCACAGTCAGTGTATGTTAACAGGTCAGCATTTGGGTGTGGCTGTCTTGCTACTCTCCCTAAAACACTGCTGAAATGGAAATGTTAAGGACCTTCTCCCTGTGGGAGACTATTTTCCTCTCCTTTATCTGTCATCCAGATGTCAGAAGTGATAAGCGACTCAGCATATCGAACCAACTTACTTACTTTTCTGTTTTTCTAAATGTGGGGCTGGAGTATGGTAAGATCCAAAACTGAGAGATAGGTGAAGCATCAGCAGGCCTCACTCAAAACCTGCTGTGGCCTAAAGGCATTTAGGCTAAGTAACCTAGGAAAAAGAATGTGCTTCACATGGCCCAGCCTGAACAAAAGGATATGTTTTTTGGTGCTTAAGATCTATACTCAGGAAGTGATAAGGATTTATTTCTTGTTTTCCCAATTTTGGGGGGACACATTTATATCTTTTTCATGAGCCTTTCAATGGAGGATGGCTAGAGTGGAACATATATTTATTTTCCTGGATTCTGAAGACATACTACCATTGAAGAGCATAGCACCCTAATCCCTCCACTGTCTGTAGTAGCTGGATTGATAGTGTAAGGGTTAATGCCCCTTTATACTCTAGGTATAATTTTGTCTCTATTATATATCTTTATTTGGATGTCCTATGATGCCTCAAAAATTTATTTTCAAAATTTAACTTATCTCTTCACAGCCCTTGACTCTCCACCCCTAGCACTACTTTACAGATGCACTTGCGCTGTGCTGTTCAGATATTCCCCAATCACTGAGTACATTACCATCCACTTTGTTGCCTGTTTCCTTCAACTTTTGCATTTAGTTCATCACCAACTTCTGTCATTTAAAAAGACTTTAGAACATGACTATTCCTGCTCTCACCAAATTTCCCATTGCTCTGTGTCACAAGGGTTGTTTTCAGTCATGACCTGTATTTTCGTTCCTGTTATAATGCTTGGTACTATAGTTATTGACAGACTATGGAAGACAGAGCTTTCATGTTTACCATCAAATTTTAATGTAACATGATGTTGGAAAGACAATACATTTCTTTTTGGTTGCATCAGAAATCAAGGAGGGATTTTTTTTATAGAAAGATTTTTTTTATCTGTTTTTTTCCTTTATTTATTTGTTCATGTGGTGCTGGGAATTGAACCCAGGACCTTGCGTATGCCAGGCAAGTGCGTTATCTCTGAGCCACCTCTTTAGTCCCAGGAGGGAATTTTTCATTAATATAAGATAGAATATAAAACAGCTTGACTCTAACTATGGAATAAATCATTTCATGAATCTTTAAGCTCTATCACTGGCAGAATTCAAGGAGAGTGCTATCAAAAAGATTTTGACTTTGCTAAAATATCAGGCAATGGAATTTCTAGGATCCCTTTCAAGTGTAAGATTTCACGAATTATATACTAATTTAAGAGGTTTATGCAAAATCCAAAACGTTAAGAATATTTGTTCTGATTGATAAAGTTACAGATAAATTTAATTTTCAACATATGGCTTTCTTGTATTTAAAAAAGTTTTCCAAAATAATAGCATATGATTTTCAAAATAAGAACAATATCATTGTGAAGTAAGTACAAAGGTGGCTTACCCTTATTTGGTATGATTAATATGTACCAATAAAAATACAAAAGAACATTTTGATTTCCTTTGAATTCGAATTTAACTTTTTATTATATATATTAAAGAAACATTTTTGTGATCATATATATGTCAACAGTTTGTCTACTCTAGGTCTATCTGCTTGTAACAATGGTTTATACAAGCTAGAAATCTGCATCTCTCTTATGTAAAAGAAGTTTGGATGTAGACAAGCAAAGGTGGTATGGTGGCTTCACAGTGTCAATTTACCAACACACCTCTATTTTGTTCAGCTGTGTGTGGGTTCAATTCTTGAGGTCACTTCATGATCCAAAATGATCACTAAATACCAGCATTACACATATGCTCTGAATATCAAGAAAGAGGAAGGGGAATAGGGGCATGCCTCCTTCATTTTAAAGCTCTTCCCAGAAATGTAAGACAACTCTACTGTATAAATTTCACTAGTGAGAACTCAGCCATAAAGCCACACCCAGCTGGGGGGAATTCTCTCAGGGCAGTGAGGAAGAATCAGGGATTTGTTTCTAATGAAGAAGAAGAGAATGGATATTGGGAAGCTAACATCTGTCCCTGGTTATATCTATTGACTAAAGGTAAGCATAATATAGAATCATTAAGGAGATGTCACTGGCCACAGTTTCTTTGCTAATAGTTTTAGGAACTTTCTACTGGGCTTCATTCATTTAGATCACTCAACAATTATTTATTACAAACTGGCCATTTGAAGTATTTTTTTCATAAAATGAATCTGTACCTTCTCTGTGGGTGTTTTAGTCAGCTGTTTGCTGCTGTGAGGACCTGACAAGAACAATTTTAGAGGGAAAAGGTTTATTTAAGGGCTCACAGTTTCAGCGGTCTTAGTTCTTGAAAGGCCAGCTTCATTCCTCAGGGCTCGAGGTGAGGCAGAACAGCATGGCTCCAGGGAGCAGGGAGCTCAAGGCATCACATTGGGAAGCAGAGCAGAGAGAGAGAGAAATTCCATGCCAAACACAGAATATACACCCCAAAGGCACACCCCCAATAACCCGCCTCCTCCAGCCATACCCTACCAGCTCACAGTTGCCAGTTAATTCTTAAAAGGGAATCAACTCACTAATTGGGTTAAGGTCTTTATAACACTATCATTTCACCTCAGCCTCCCCAGATTGTCACACATTAGCTTTTAGGGGACACCTCATATTCAAATCATAACAGTGGGGTTGTAATAAATGTTAAATGAAATAATGCATGCAAAAAACTTGGAAGAGTATCTGATATATATTCAGTGCTCAGCTCAATACACACTAGTCTTTAATATTACTATTTGTGAAAGAATGCAAGTGAGATTGAAGACAGTTTTTGCCTTAAGACCTTCCTCTCCAGAAAGAAAAGAAAAGATACATAAACATGAAACAACTTCAAAAAATTATACAATTAAGTGTCAGATGTTCTGGAACCCAGTGTATATTCTGCAAGAATTAAAAAACTGGAAGTGTTCCTATGGGTGTGTGTGTGTGTGTGTGTGAGAGAGAGAGAGAGAGAGAGATGTCATGAATACCTGAGGCTGAGGCTGAGGCTTTAGGTTTCTTGATGACATCTTAATTTCCTCCTTTGAATGGTCACACAATTTGATTACATCTCCCAGAGAGGCTGATCACCAGCCTGTACCATCTCAGGTTGGTAAGGGTCTTTCTGATCCTTAAAAATTACAGGAGAGGGGCACAGGCTTTCCAATTTTCTTTCGTGCACATTCGTGAAATTATCAGTTTTAGCTTTTTTTAAAAGTAAAAGCTTGTGAATTAAAGTAAATTTTTTTCCTAGTATAAAAATATGGTACCTATTTAAAATCGCATCAACTGAGTGAACAACAACACAGGTAAGGGTGAGAATGGATAACCTATTAGAACAGATATTGCCTGCTATTTTTTTTTGAGAAGGAAGTCTTTCCCAGCATTGCATTCTATTTTATGCAATACATTTGCTAAGAGAATTCAAAAGAAGAGATCAGGCCCATTGTCCTTCATTCCAGCAGTATTGAAGGCCCAATTTCGTCTTTTGAGGCTCTTAAGGAGCATACTACATAAAAAGGAATGGACTGCTTGCTATTCAACCATAGCTGGAATAGCAATACCAATCATTATACTGTTATCTATTTGAAAAATGTGGATTTTACTTGGAGATGGTATTTATTGAAGCCTGCAAGAAATCCGTTTTCTATCTACCTGGCAAGAGCAATTTGAAATGGAAAATTCAAGCTCAGAAATCCAGTTGAAATTTGACCTTCTCTATATTGCCATGGATTTTGGTATAATGATATATGCAGGGGTGGGGGTGGGGGTGTCCGTTGGCTTCCAATCCTAAGCTGTGTTTGTCTCCTGCTGCACAATAGGGCAATCTAAGGGAAACCTTCTCCAGCTTTATTAAAACGGGGAGGGCGTGGGATACTGGGGCCAATGCACTTAAAATGCACTTTGAAGCATCATGGAAATTTTGCAAAAGACTTTTTATGTAGCAACAATTCTATTGATAGAGTCAATGAGAGTTTTGTCTGTGCAAGACCTGCAGGATGGGACCCCAAGTCACATGCATTCAAAATTATTCTCCCTTTGTTGGATATCACAAAGGATATTTTCCCATGAAAACAAGATCTTTTGTTTCTTATGAATTCATTCTAATTGTGAAGCTGGCTGATAGGGTTACTGCGTGTTCTTCTCTTGAGCTGGCAGGTGGCCTGGGGGAGCTGGTGAAATGGGCTAAATCATCTATGAAGGCTTTTCCTGGTCTTAATGCCATTCACTTCTCATCTAAAACCATAGTCCTTGATGTTCATTTCCAAAGGAGATAACAGTGAGGTCACAGAGACTGATTTGCTCCTGTTTGGCTTGAAAAGGTAGCAGGCAATACATCCCTGCCTTTTTGGTTTCTTTACTTTTTTGCAAATGTGTACGGCTAGCAAAGAAAAATACATAGAAAATATAAATAGGAAGTGAAAGTTGAAACAACTTAGAGCATCAGTTTTCAAAGGAACTTATTAAAAGTCCATTGCATGTGCTGGGTTCTATGCAGAAAATAAAACAGAGACAGTTCCCTTTTTCTGAGGACTTACATTTAAGCCAGCAACTGTGCTGTATGAAGACATTTAACAGCAATTTGGCAAACATTTGTGAAAATGATCTGTAGAAGGTCTGTGCTAAATACTGAGGATTCAAGACAGGCAAGGCCTAGTCTCTGCCCTTGAGAAACTCATGCAGAAAATGCTATGTAATGATGTGGCACTGCTCCAGCAAAAACATGAATTTAAAAGTGTAATAGGCACTGAGATGAAATAAAATTCAGCATATAAACATGAAAGACTGTGATCAAAAGTCCACAATATATTAAGCTTGGATGGGATATATAAGTTTCAAAAAAATTTGTATGTGACCTGTTGTGGGAGGCTTTTGCACTGATATGTTTAGTAAGCCCAGTGTGTTATGTGCATGTATTGATAGGCCACAATGAGACCTACTATTCTGCATAATTATTATGCACCAATAAAAAATTTAAAAAAGTAAGAGGATGCAGGCTGAATTACCAGGTGGGAACTCCAGATGTGGACTTCTCTAACTAGTAACTAGTATCTGTGGACTGTGTCCGCCCATGCACACACATACACCTAACTGCAAGACTGCCAAACTTCTGTAGAATAGTAATGTGGAGCAAAAAAGGGTGAGAGGTGGAGGCCTCATGTATTTATTTTGTATCTTTGATATTGAAGACATTTTTTATAACTTTTGCTTTTTGGTTTTTGGTTCCCCATCTAGCATGAGTTATCGTTTTGCCCTTCTTGGAAACTGACCTGGTCTTTGAGGTCCATGATAGCTTATCTATGGTGGCTTTTAGGGGGCAGGAGAGGTAATATACAGTAACAGGTAGAGATGGCTGGAGAATATTACACATGGACAGTAATACACACTTGCACATTTGAATCTACAAAAGAGGCCTTTGAGGGAGGTGGGAGTGAATTGTTGATTTGGTTGGAGAAGGGAGTTTTCACCCTTTTCTGGTGGGGATAGCAAAGGAAACCCTGGTTAACAGGAATGAGAAAGTAAAAGAAGTGAGCTTGGCCCAAGCATAAGGTTCAGGTGGGTCATAGAGCTAAGGGCCACAACAATATTTGGGCATCATTGTGCGTGTTTGATGACAAGTTATTTAAGGACAGGGATCTACCATTTTGAGGAAGGTGGAGAGTGCTGCTGTGAGACCAGATACAATGGCATGATGGCCATGATACTGCATTGGAAGCAAAGTCACACAGTATGATGATAGACTGTATCCAAAGAAGAATAGAAAGAGGCAGTGGAGATTGGGCATGTTACTTTACTAATGCTGATGGTGAAATTACCAGATAGATTGTATTCAAAACAGGACTTCTAGTAATGTCTGTATTGCAGAGACAAACAGCTACTGCTTTATGTCTATCCAGCAGCATTGACATTGAGAAGGTCAAGGTCTTTGGATTGCATTAGTTGTTTGTTACACTGCCTCATCAGACTTCAGAAGGTCCTGGTTGCACAGTAACCTATAAATACACAAAAGCCAAACTCAGTGATTGGTATGGTTAAAAGAAGGTTTTTCTATTTCATGTGCTGTTTTGAAGAGGGTGTAACAAACTGAAGTGACTCTTTCATGCAGCCCTTCAGTAGAAAGGAACTCACACCTGAAGGAGGATCTTCAGTGTTTTCCTCCCCTATTCCTATTCCTACCTTTTCCCCTCAACTATAAACACCTTTAAGAAAAGCACCTAGCAAATATAAAATAAAAGCAGCCAGGAGGAAAACTTGGTCATGAATATTCTTTATCAAAGCTGTCAGCGTTAAGTGAGCCAAGGCCTCACAGAAAGAGCTCTTGCGTGCTCAAGTGTCTCAGGATTTTACTAGGGACCATTTATTTGAAAATTTTCTCAACATAACTCTGATGTGTCTTCTTTCTCTTACCTGGATGCAGCTCTACCTGACCCTTATTTTGCTGCAGGAACTAGCAGATTCATTTCCCAATTCTAGCAGCTTGAATTAGAATCACCGTAAGTGGACTAATATGACAGAACTCCACAGACCTAATCAAGGGCTAAAACTGCAGAGGGCTAAGTCTATCACAACTCCTCATGAAATCCTCACTGAAACAAAGCATGACCCTCATTTGCACAGCCACCAGCTAGAGAAAGGACAGAGAATCTTTTGGAAATGTGAATTTAGTAGTGGCTAACCCAGAATAGACCCTCAATATTTGACTGATTGGATGTTCTATTATCAAAGGACTTTTTAAGACTTAAAACCTTGCAAACTGTCTGGTTTCTACAATACCATAGAAGACAATGCAATACAATATTTAACGGATTTGTTGATAGATTACCACTAGCTTGTGCTTTCAGCTGTATGCTGAGCTGGCTCACACTAGATCTTAAGGGCCATTTGTTAAATTTTTGAGAGAAGCCTGAAATTGGCAATGATAGGAGTATTTATGTTACAAAAATTAGCAAATGGTACAATTTAGGTCTTTTTTCCCTTCAGAGAGCTGCTTGTTAAACATTTACAGGCATACCACTGGCTTGACTTCATCCATGGAAACTGCTGACTAATGAAAGGCTACAGAAATAACATGGATGAATATTTTGAGAGAGGCCAGGAGCAAAATATTCATACTGTATGATCCCATTTATATGAAGTTCTAGAACTGCCAAAGGAAATTGCAGAACAGAAAATCAAGATAGGGTGACTTCTAGAGGGGGAGTTAACTGTGAAGGGGCCTGAAGAATTTTATAGGATTATGGAAATATTCTATATCGTAATATGGATATGGGCTACATGGGTACATGTATTTGTCAAAACTCACCTAATTATGTATTTAGTATCACTCCAATTTATTGTATACAAATTTTACCTAAAACCAAAAAAAAAAAGAACACCAAACAAATATTGGACCCTACTTAGCAGGTTTGACTTTTGTAATTTTAAGGGTTAGCCATTGAAATTATTTGTGCAAGCTAGGTTTGAGCAAATTAGTAAAATATAGAAGATAATATAAGCCAGGTTGCTCACTTTTGGAGAAAAAGGTCTGCAGGTAGGGGACCCAGCATAGATAGAATGAATATGGTGGTGAGGTAATTTGATTGGATTACAGTGTGTGGAACAACCTTATTGAAAGGGGTAAGGGGTTGTTTACATAAATAACATAGGAAATGATTGGATTCCTTAAGAAAAAGGCAAAAGGAGCTGCACACAGGCATTCCACTTTCAGGGGTCCAGATCAACAGTTCTGATTCTGGTACATATATTTATACAGGAATTGGGCAATTTAGTAAGTAGATGGTGGATGGGTGGATGGTAGAAGTCAAATTTCTCACTGCTGGAGTATGACTCTACATGAAAGCTAAGGAAGGAGACTTAAGTGATCCATGTAGTAATGGATTAGAGTTGGTGACATCAATATGAACTCATGTTTACTTTAATACATATACAAATGATTACATATTGAAATATTAATAGATATGTGTATATACACAGCTTAACACATTCAATTTCTTTGCCCTGTCAGCTGAGAAGGGCTTGAAGCAATGATACCCCTGTAGCAAATCCTTAGTGCCAAGGTCTTGGTTTCTAATAGACTCCCCCCAAAAAGAGGAGGGGGGAGTAAACTGTTCATTATAGGACTAGGGCAGGAAATATACAAGATGAGCCTGGCCCTTGTAGTGACAAAATTGTAATGAAATACTTAAAAAATACATTGAGTCAGGTGCAGTAGCACATGACTGTAATCTCAGCTACTTGAAAGACTGAAGTAGGAGGATCCCAAGTTCAAGACCAGCTTAGTGAAGGCCTGTCTCAAAAGTAAAACTTAAAAAAGATCTGGGGGTATAGTTCACTGGTACAATGCCCCTGAGTTTACTCCTTAGTACTGAAAGAGAAGAAAAGAAAATGCACTGATGGGAGTAATGTCAGAGAGATAAGAGGCCAACTGAAAGAGCTCCCAGTAGACAAAGCTGGAAAAATTTGAGCAACAAAGCAAGTAACATTGATTAGAATCAAAAGTACAAAATAAATATCCATGAGTCTATACCGATATAAATAAGTCATTTGGGTAAATAAATAAATGGGAGAAAAGAGACAAATCTGTGGAAATGAATCCACAATAATTTATATGGGTACTCTGCTCTCAAGGAGATGGAACATAATTCTCCCCTTCTTAAGTGTGGGCTGCATGTAATGACTTCCTTCCAAAGAGTGCACTGTAAAAAAGGGGAGAAAGAGTAACTTTACAGTGAAGAAACCTGACAAACATTACTTTAGCCTGGTGATCAAGGTCAACACTGTCAGTGATCATTCATGTTAGCATGTGTGCTTCATGTGATGAGATGACAATGACACTTCACCTCTGAGGTCTTCCTCCAAAAACACATAGCTCCAGTCTATTAATGAGAAAACCATCATACAAATTGCAGTAGAGGGGCATATATATAGCCAGTACCCTTCAAAACTGTCAAGGTTACGAAAGACAAGGTCAATCTGGGAAACTGTCGCAAGTAATAGTAACCTAAGGAAACATGATGACTAATTGAAATTAGGGGTCTTGAATGAGATCTTGGGGCATAAAAAAGGAAATATGAAGAAAGTGTGGACTCCAATTAATCATAATGTATCAACATTGATTCATTAACTAGAACCACATAAATGTACTATAGTAATGGACGATGTTGACAATAGAAAAAAGTGGGTGTGGGATATATTATAACTCAATAGCAACAATTTTTCTGTAAATCTAAAATAGTTGTAAAAAATAAAGTTTATTAAAACCCCCAAAGCTCCCAGATACAGGCTGCTAGCAGTCAGCAGCTCTGGGAAGGTAGATTGGAGTGTTGCTGGGATGTGGGCAGTCACACCACCTGATATCTGAAGGTATGAATGATCAGGACAGTCCTAGATGCCCTTTGGGGAATTTTGAAAGATATCTGTTGTAATGGTCTTCTTTCAGAGATTCTATACTACCCAATTTGAATGTGCCAACGTTGAATGGGCTATGATTAAAATCTACACGGAGGCCTAGGAGGATTGGAGTCCCACCAGACACCAAAGCCATCCATCAAAGAGTCTGTGGGATGCAGGCTTGTGCCAAGCTCTGAAAATCCAGTGGGCACAGCAGCTTTCATGTGTATATGGGGTTATCCTTGTTCCTAGGGTCTCTCTGTCTGGGCTATTTTTTGGGGGAGCCTTTGCAGGAATCTAGTCTGAATGAACTAAGAGAATGTGCATTGAGGGTTTCACTGTATCTCCTCATATTGCAATTTCAGCTGATAAAACCCCAAACTGCAGAACTGACAAAACTCAGCCCTGTAGACCTTCACCAGGCTATGGTTACTCTTTGCTAAATTCGAATATCTAAGCAAAAAATAATGACTTAGTTTGTAGGAAAATCACGAGTGAACAAGGGCCCATATTTGAGCTCCAAAAGTGGCCAAGAGCAAAGACTTCTCTGCTCATGACTCTGTGATGTTTTGGTCAGGATTAACTGAACGGTTGCCCACTCATGATTCCTGAGAAGTAATCTGACTGAGCTCAGCCTTGTCAGTATGCCTCAAAGCAGCCATGTTAAGTATAAGGTCTACTCCATGCCCCATGGTGCTGGTTACATATGGTCAGTGGTCTATGCATTTGAGAATGACATGTATGTCTATATGTCCATATATCTTCAATTTCCGTTTTGAATTTAGAAATGGGGAGCCAGTTGCATCATGGATAGAAGGTGAAGTGTTGGATGGCAGTTAGTATATGCCAAAGGTTTGATCCCATTTCCACATTAGTTTTGGAAAAATTACTATTGAATTATGCACTGGGCCTGCATATGACCAGCATAAAACTAGAGTAATTAGATGGAAACAAAGCATTAACAAAGAACATTAGTGCCTTCTGTTTTTTCCCACAGGGAATCCCCTCACAACAGAGCTGGACAAAGAGGCCCAGGGGAAATTTTTTTTTTCTTTCTGCCTCTTCATCTAGTCCATCATGGTGAGCAGACATCATCAATAAAACTTCATCCTTGACAGACTTTGCTCCAGGCTGTTGTATACACACAAGTAAGGCCAGAAGAGGAGTTGATAAGGGATGCCAGTCTCTGAACCTATTGATCTAACATTGGAATTTACTGCTGCCTAGAAAGTTCTACCCAATTTCAGCTTCTACAGTGTATCGGGCAGAGGGAATGATAAATACCACTGCACCATTGGGGTTGTCACTTTAGAGAGTGGCATGAATGATGATAAAAGACAAACACAAATTCCAG